>JARHVA010002890.1:87500-235000 GCA_037957365.1 Torreya grandis | reverse complement strand
TGGACATATAAAATATACACACCATTTATAAAAAGGATCTTACACAAAAACTAGGATCAATTGGATCTCACCATATAAGTTAGGATTTCATATAATTTTTAAAATGTCACATTTATGTTCATACTCCTTTGCAACCTTGCATAAAATAGCCACTAGAAACTATCCAATAAGACCTTGTATGAAAATTAATATCCCATAAAGTATCCCCCAATTATACCTATATGAAACTCATATACCATTTCATGTGAGTCATGTTTCATCACATATCAACCTAGTACTTCATCTATTAGAAAATTGTACAACTCTTCTTTATAAACTAATACAACATGACCCTTACTACTAATTTATTTATTTTATTATCTATCTAATCCCTTGGGGCCAACCTGAAAGCTTAAAATACATTAATATACTACATATCTTCAAGAAATATCTATAATATAATATTTTTACATCTTTCATGTCATCCTTTATTTGACACATAGCCTCACTTATATCAATTAATTATAGTTGGTATATTTTTTCATTCAACATTATACATTTCAATACTATAAAAAATGGAAATTATTAAAATAACACTATCTAACAATAAATCTAGCCATGAAGTACCAATTTTTTCCAATTAATTTTAGTTCCTCATAATCATTAAAAACCACAAATGGAATATAAATAAGATAAATTTTTAACTTATATAGAACATAAACCAATTTATAGAACTTCTCTCTTTTTAATGATATAACTTTTCTTAGCCTTGGTTAAATTCTTATTGGAAAATACAATAAGATGATTAATCTTGCCTTATATTGATTTCATAATGACATCTACCATATAATTTATTTATGCATCAAAATGCATATGAAATGGAATATTTCAATCTCAAAATTGAAGAATTGGTTCTCTAGGCAATTTACATTTTTACACTTCAAATTCATGTTTTTGTGTATCTATCCACTTGAATGGAAATAATTATCCAAAAATTATTATAGATTCCCTGCAACCTGCATATAATTATGTATGAATTTCCTATAGTATTTTTAGTGTCCAAAAAAATCTTACACCTTCATTAAAATGTATAGTGCTTTCAATAGTAAAATTATTCTACCTTCACAATATTAACCAACATGTATTATTTATATATATCATTCCCTCAAAATGATTTAACTGGTATTTTGAATTCCCAATTTTTCATATTAAAGGATATATTAATCTATTAAAACCTTTCAAAATCTAAGTGCATATTAGTGTAATGAACATTAAATAATCCATACATAGTCCACTCACCTAGATACACTCAGACAAACTTGCATATGATGCCTTGAATTCTTCCACCACAATGTGTGAGAATATAGTAAGAATATTTTTCAAACCAAATGGAATAAAATTATATGCATGATAAATCCACTCCATACAAAAAGTGTTATTGACTTGTCTTCCTCCTTGATCTTAATGTGGTGATAGCCTAAAAACCCATCTATAAAAGTGTATATTACAGAGTTAACTATCTCTCTAACATTTACTCTATGAACAACATTGGAAAAAAATCACACACACAAAATTTAATACTTTTTGATACACACACATTATTATCTATCCAATTTGTTTATATTTAACACCATATAACTCATCTGATCAAATTCCTCCATTGAAATGGTTGCACCAACTTCAAAAAAATGCCTATCTCCTCCTTCACCTTTTCCTGAATGTTTGGGTTCATTTTATAAGTAATTTTATTCACAGGTTTCATGCATTTATACAAATTAATGATCATATTCCTAAATTATTAATTAAATTACTTAATTTTATGATATTTCTTTTAAAATATGATATTTAACTCTTTGATAATTTTAATAATGCATTCAAACTATACATCTATCCAATAACCATCAAATGTATCTATTTGGGTCTCTTCTCTTATTTCCACATTTCATTCCATATGTAAAGGATGAAATTAATATTTTTAATTATATTTATGTGCACCTTAAATTAATTTATCTACCATATTATCTTACACATTTAGGTGACCATCCTCATTATCTACCTTTTATTCTCCACCAATCTTGTAGAGAACCTTCATGTGACTTGGATTCCAAACCTATGTTTTCCAAGTCTTGTTTGTAACTAACACTTTTTATATTTCATTATTTGAACACTCCTCTATAAAAATACTAGTTATTTAATAATATTATTCCTATTTATTTTCCTTGAACCTATTCTTCAATTGTACATTATTCTAAAATATAGTCATATACACTACATTTAATAGTGCATTCAACTTTTCATCCTTTGATGGAAACCTAAATGTATCCATGAAATCTTCCTTGACCTTTTTTAACATCACAAACTCCTTATTTGAATCACTAATAATGTACCATGTGTATGCCCATGATTTCAATATGTAAAATTACACATGTACCTACAACCATATAAGAATAATGATAATATATTTTAAACATTCCTTATCACATTGTTTCAAGTGCTCAGTAAACTCAGTGTTCCCTAAAAACACTAATATAAAATGATTCTTATTTATAAAACTAAATATTATGCATAGTACAATATATAGACAAACATTATAACCCTATCTTCCTCCATGGGTAAAAATGCATCCAAGTTCTACACATACACATATATAAATGGTGTTCCATCATATTTGGGTAAATTCCCCAATATTCCTTTGAAACATTTGAACACACTCTTAGATTTGTGAATTACCTTCAAAGAACACTTATTTTTCATTTTATTGATAATTTTTTTCCTTTTCTTTCTTTGGTCCTCTTCTAAAAAATTCACTCATTATAGGATTCATAACCCTTGACTTCAATTTTACTTACTTATAGTCACTTCATATCCTTTTTGCACCCATATTATCAATGTATGAATGGTCATATCCAAAATTAATGTGCCATTATTCCAATTTATCATCACCCCATATTCCCTTAGGTATAAGTATTCCTTAACATATGAGGTAATGATGTCAATTTGATTTATATATTATTCAACATCTACACTCTTAGCATATGATGACCCATTATTTATATCCAATAGAATAACTCTTTTTGTCTCATTATTTAAACTCATGTAATACTAATTGAATCACATATCTACCTTATTTTTATAACACAACAACCTTCCTTGTAAGCTATATTTTTAATTTCTTCATCCATCAAGATCATCTCAAAATTAGTTTTGAATTGTGTACCCATAATCACCAATTTAATAGCCTTAAACACTCTTAATGGTCTTAAAATTGATATTTCCTCCAAGAAAAATGCATTTATCAAAGGCTAACCTAGGAATTCCTATTTTATTCCATGTATCCCAAGTCAAAATGACCCCTTTCCATGCCTATATTAATTATAATACTATATAGATTCTAGTCATTAATTGACACATAAATGCTTAACCTCATGTAATACCACACATTATTAAAAACATTGACCTCTTTAATATTCCTAGGGACTTACACATGTGCATCCCCTATACTCATCCTTAGCTAGTTATTAAATCATGACACCATTACTTATTGCCTAATGTGGATAAAATATCCATGATATGTAATTTAATTTTCATCACTCTTCCCTTATAAATGACTCTTATTTATCTATACATTGACTTCATTGGTGATGCACAACTCCTCCTGAAGACTCTATGCAATCTAATTATATCAACTAAAATCCTCCTATCAGTTAGCACATTTAAGTATTTCAATAATTATACTAACTTGGTTGTGTACCATATTATCTTTTCCATATATTTAAGCATAATTAAATCATAAATAAATATTATTTACTATTCAAATACATAATACATATATAACACTTGATTTCTCCTAAAGATAAAAGAGATACCTCTTATCATAATCCCTCATATTTCTCATGTTATCTCCTAAAATTTCTACAAAAAACCTTATATTATTTCTTCTCACATTATCTATGTGAGTTTTTTTTATCATAAATAACTCACACACACAATAATAGTATTAATCCTCTAACTATTACAATAAATAATTCACATACTTTTACCCTTGTGAGTGCTAGATAATATATTTCTTAACATTCCCCCTAGTGTGAACATGGGGAAATAATCATATGTTTTAGAATATTTTTTATGAAAAAATTCTTAGACCAGGTACCACTCTATCAAGTTACATCTTAACCTTTAGAAAGGTGTGGTTTATGAGTTGAAATCCTAAGATAGTTCCCATACCTCTTTTACCCAAACTTCTCAAATTTTAAATTAATAATATTCACAAACTCTTAAAAATAGTTATAGAATAATGCATATCAAAATTACCTCAAAATAATAAATTTTACCTCAAATATAAATCTTATTTTACAAGATGATGTTTTTTACAAATGTTATAACATAGGTTTATTCATCACACCACCCAGTATAAAAATTTAAAAACATAAATATTTGAGGACTAAGTCCTCATTGTGTTTGTATTTAACATGTGTCAATGATCACTAAAACTCAAACAAAAAAAATGTAGGCAACAACCACTATCATTAGAAGCTAACCTCGACTTTAGTTGATTTGACACAAACACTAGTACTATTAATGTGATTTTCAACCCCATTATTAGTGGTTAAAAAGAGGGAATTGATTACCCTCCAACCTCCATTGCCTCCATCAAAAAATATGTTAATAATTACACATATGATTGGAATTTGAAGATCTTATGTATGAATTTAGCTAAGGATAAATCCCCCCATAGTCTTGACATACTCATTGAACATTATGTTCCACCCAAAAATTGTTTGTGGGGAAACATTCTTGTTTTAATTTTTTACACATTAGACATTGATGAACATAATCCTGATGAATCAATAACTAGTGAGTTTTACTTTAATGAAAAAATGGACCCCAAATTAATACAACTTGATGACTGTGATATTACATTTATTATAATTAATAAACCTAAAAACATATATTATATAATATAAATACTTATCATCAATCAATATTTGATCCACCAAATCACTTTAAAAAATACCTTAATATATAATATAAAACTATACAAAATAATACCAAATCTAAACATATGATAGATACACCACATAATACCTATGGAATATTTTTAAAATAAATGAAACTTAAGTGACTAAATATTAAAACTTATATTAAACCCAATAACATGAAATAAACTATAAAATTTTCTAAACCTAACTATAAAAAAATATTCTAAACACATGGATGCACACTCAAAATTGTTGCTATAATAACTAATTTTATTTTCTCATCTTTGGAGTTCATGAGCCCATCTTATATCACTTATGTAGATAGACCTTGCCATTCACATTAGAGAATAATTACACTAACATGGAAATAATCTAAAAACGTGAAGCTTGAATCTTGACTATATATTTTGATCTAATTATATTAGAAAAACTTAGGATAATAAATGCATGTGAATCTACCACAGAATAAAGCAAAATTGTTTGTGTGGTATTACCAACAAATTTGAGATTAATCATCTTTTTGTATGAATCCAACATAGATAACATAATGATATGTAGGGTCAAGTCTATTGACTATAAAAATAAAATATAATAATTAATTACAAGGATATGAATAATAGATTTAATGATTTCACAGTCCATTTCATTGATAACATTTACTTTTGGTAATAACTGTGTAAAATATTTTAGCCTCAACATTCTAGATCACCTCCCATGATCCTTATTCAGGAGAAAGATATGATGAGGAACATCAAATGTAACCACCTTAAATAGGGTAAAGGTTAATCACTTGAGGTAAAAATAGAAGTAACCATTATGAGCTCATACCCCAAGTGCCATTAGGAAACACACTTCCTATCCTAAGCCTCTCAATGGTAAAAAAAGATAAAGACAAGGATAAATTAAATTTAAATTTATTGGAAACATAAAAATAATTTTTTTTTTGTTGGAAACATAATAAATAAATAAATAAATTTTAATGAGATATTTAAAACTTTAATAAATTTAAAATTTTTAATGGAACAATTAAATTAAAATAAAGTTAAATTATTAAATGTAAATTAAATGAATAAATGGAAATTATAAAATAAAATAAATTAAATATAAGATTAATTAATAAATTTAAATTATTAAATGAAATTAAATGAATAAACAATTATAAGTTTAAAAGAGGCAAACAAAGAATATGAAAAAACCTAAGTAAAAGGGGGAAGTGGGATGGGGGGAAGGCGGTCTAGATGAAAAACTAAGGGTTTATGAACCAACCAAGGGATTATAATGAGCTAAGGATAGTGTTCCAATTGGGGTCAAAACCTAAGCCTGCATCTCTATTAAGGTTGGTCGAGTGTTTGCCAATTTAAATGACTTCTTTTAGTTTTCATTTTAGAAAATGGTTTTCTATGGAAATCACCTTGGCATCTTCAATGTGGATATCATTTATCAGAGTAAATGATTATTCTAAAATTACGGTGTTTGATCCAACATAGAGAACATAATGATATGCATGTAAGCACATAAATAGAAAAACATATTAGATGTAGATCAAAGTTGCATATTTTGACATTGAACTCTCTGATATATACAATAATGTCATATCTTACAATAAAAATCATCACATTTTTATAATCAAAATGATGCAAGAGTATCACTCCAAGGCCTAGTTTTCTTGTAAATTTTGGTTTTCTTGTCAATTTTTGATTTTTTGGTGGTATAATAGTTATTAGGGTGATCAGATAATCCATATTTTTCATTTCAAGATGTTGGTTTTAGTTCTAGCTCTTTAAAAATTCAAATTTGGCTTTTCTCACTAAAACTAAATTTTTGAATTGTTTAGCTTAGTTTAGGTGTTACAGGAGTGTTTTGAAGGAATTATAAAAGTGTCAAATTTTTAGTATGACCTCTTAAAGGAACCATGTTTCTATATCATGGGTCTAAATCATGTAGGTATGGAATATCAAAATTTGGTGTATGTTTCATACTTTTATTTGTCCTCTAATGACCATTGGAAGGTCAAAAATCAGTTGGAGATTTTAGAGGATAGATAAAATATATTGGATCTTAGTAAGGGGATTAATTTTAATGTATAAGTGGTCAAGTTACAATAAAAAATTATGTATTTCTGCATTCTGAAAAAGATAGTTGTAGACTCTATTTTCTGTGTATTGATAATGAAGGTGACTATATATGTTTGAGTAATAAAGAAAGATCTTTAAAAGAACATATTTATGATAATCCATGTGTTTTGTTAATTTTTTAAAATATATTCTTGAAGATTTTTATATGTTTATTTTAGTTGTTTTCTATCAATCTTTGTGGAGAAAATCAACATAGTCTTGTAAGTAACAATGAACACACACATAATCACACTCAAAATCTTGTAAAAGTGGTTAACAAAGTTGTCAAGGAGGTAATTAATGATTGGAGGAGGTTTATAGGGATATCATAGATATTATTAAACTGTCAAAGACATTTTAAATTCATTTTATAACTTATAAAATTAAATTAATCCTTCTCAGGTCTACATAGACAATGGTAACCTTGAGTTAGGGTTTTCAAATACAAACTTGATTATAGGAGTTATAACCATATAAAAAAAAATTGTGATTTTTTGTCGATTAATGTATTCTAAGATATTTTTGAGGTTACATACCCATACAACCCCTTTATGTATGGTAAAATAGGAAAAAGAGTTAATTAGGCCTTGGGAGACCTAATTAAAGCTTAATAGAGGATGAAAAAATGGTATCTGAGTGTATTTGAATCAAGAAAGTTTTTGGAGGAAAGGAAATAAATAAAGGGTACTAAAAAATTTAAATATATTTTTAATCTCAATCCTAACTAGTTTTTACCATTAGAAAAGGTGAAAAAAGGCTACTAGAGAGTGGGATAGGTTGTTTCAAGTGACAACAAGTTGCAAGTTTGAAATTTTGTTAGTTGTACATCTACATCATTATAGCATTAGAGCCAAACTAAGACACCTAAAATTTATTGGAGAAGGTTAGATTATCTAAATAGGAAGAGCAGTTAAGATTGTTTGGTATATTGACTTAAAGAGAGATAAGATGACACCTAAGAGAAATGTAGCAAGTGAGAGAGCAACAACCATACAAATGGGATATGTAATATTTAAAGATTTAATTAATATCATAGTAAAAATTTATATAATAATCATAGTAGTTGAGGTCAATAAAATAAGAGTAGTCATAGGTGATTTGAGTGACCAAGAGGAATAAAAGCCATATGCACCAGAGTTAGATGATTAAGTAGAGAGAGAAACTAAAGAATATAAGTTTGAGAGGTTGTTAAAAGTGGTGAAATGGGAAGGATCCAAGCCTAAAATAGATCTTATAGTGTATTCAAGCAACCTAATTATAGAATAACTCCTTGATTGGATAGGAGAGTTGAAGAAATACTTTGATTTTGAAGATGTATTAGAAGAGAAACAAGTGAAGTTTGAAAAAACCAAGCTAAAGGGTCATGCATCCCAATGATGGGATTACATATAAGATGAGAGAAGGAAAAAAAATAAAATCCAAGAACAAGTATTGGGATAGAATGGTTACAAATTTGAAAATCAAATTCTTGCCTAGTGACTACATCACCAACATATATGGGAAGTTTCAAAACCTGAAATAGAAAGAGTTGGGAGTTAAAGAATACACTAAGGATTTATATAAGTTAAGTATCAAATCAAACCAAATCCAGAAGGATAATGATAAGGTGGTTAGGTATCTCATTATTTTTATATGCAACTTATATAATGAGTTGAGCCTTACTAGTCTAAAGACATTGGAAGAATGTTACCATTTGGCCTTAAAAGTAGAGGATAAGCTCAATAGGAAAAAAAAACAACAAAATAAAGATAGAGGAAGAAGTTTTAGGGGAAAATGATAGAAAAGAGGTATATTTTATTCATAAAGAAGCCAAGGGTAGTCTAGTACTTCACATGAATAACCATCTAGTTCAAGAGGAGGATTTAGAGGTAGTTGGCCATATTTCAAGGGTGGTTATGCATTAAGAGGTAGAGGATCAGGTGGTTCTATAGGTATATCTTTCAAATACAACAAGTTTTCTATACATAGGTCTTGGGAATGTCTAGAGGATTATCTAGTAGGAAATCCAAGAATAGAAGGTATAAATCATATTACAAAAGTAATTTAGGAAGAGAGTGTTTTTTATTTATCACTCATGGAGGAACTTGATGTAGGAGAATATTTTTTAATGAGGAGGGTTTTGATCAAGACACCAAAGGAGAAGGATCCACCACAAAGAAAAATTCTTTATATAACTTCTTACAAGTGTCAAGGTAACAGTTATAAAATGGTCATAGATTTAAGAAGTACAAATAATTTAGTCTCAAATGAAATGGTCAACAAAATTAGATTGAAGAATTTGTTTCACCTCACACCATACAATGTATAATGGTTGAATAAAGGACAATGAGTTTTGGTTAGTGAAAAAATTTGGGTGGAGTTTCAAGTTATAAGGTATAAGGACAAGGTCATTTCTGACATGATCCCTATCGATGTTTATCATGAGCTTATTGAGAAGCCTTAACAATATGATAGGAAAACCACTCATGTTGGTAGGATAAATGTATACACATTAGTTAAGGATGGAATTAGTCACACATTACCACCTACGAAATATGAAGATAATGATGAATAAGTTGGATCAAATATGATGTTGGTTAGTGGTAAAGAATTTCTAAATGTTATGAATGAAGAAGAGTTGGGATTTTCATTATTAATTAAGCATAGGACTGTTATGATAGCCACCAAAGTGAATAATTTTCCTCAAGATATCTAAGGCATGTTAGAAGAGTATGAATTAATTATTGTTGATGAGACACCAAGTACATTTCCACCTATGATAAACATTACTCATCACATAGATTTTGTTCCAAGAGCAAGTTTACCTAACAAGGATGCCTAAAATATGACTCTTAAGGAGAATGAATAAATCAATATCCAAGTAAAATAAATATTATATAAAGGATTAATCAAATAAATTATTAGTCCTTGTGCAGTCCCTATAGTGTTAGTGCCTAAGAAGGAAGGTGAGTAGAGAATATGTATAGACTCCATGGCTATCAACAAGATCATAATTAGATATATATTTTCTCTTCATAGGATATAATATTTGTTGGATTTATTGATTGGATAAATATAATTTTCAAAAATTGATCTCAAAATTGGGTACCATCATATTAGGATCAAACAAGAGGATGAATGGAAAACTACATTCAAGACTAATGAGGGGCTATATGAATGGCTAGTTATGCCATTTAGTTTAATAAATGCACCAAGAAATTTCTTTAGGTTTATTAATTAAGTACTCAAACCTTTTATAGTTATGTTTTTAGTGGTATACTTGTATGATATACTTATCTATAGCCCTAGTAAGGAGGAGCATATTCATCATTTGCATCTAGTCATGAGAAGGTTGCAAGAGGAAAGGTTGTTAATAAACCTCAATAAATGTGAGTTTATGAAATCATAACTATTTTACATAGGATTTTTAATCTCTCAAGGCATGATAAAGATGGAAAAGGACAAAGTGAAGGCAATCATGGAGTGGCCAACACATAGAATAACTAGAGAGGTAAGGAGTTTCCATGGACTTAAAAGTTTCTATAATAATTTTATTAGAAACTTTAGTAGAATATGTGATCCAATAATAGATATCATTATATGAGATAATAAGAATGTTTTTTGGATTGATAAATCTAAAAAGATTTTCTAGTATTTGAAGCAAATAATAATGAAGCAACCTATTCTAACATTACTATACTTTAATAAAGTTTTTCAGATAGAGTGATGCAAGTGGAGTGGTAATAGGGATTATTCTAAGCCAAAATATTAGGCCAATAGCCTATTTTAGTAAAAGCTCAATGCTTCCAAGATAAAGTATTCATCTTATGACTTGGAATTTTATGTAATGGTGTAGGCCTTGAAGAAGTGGAGGCATTACCTAATGATAAAATAGTTTATCATCTACATAGACAATCATGTACTTCAATTAATCACTAATTATCCTAAGATAAATCAGAGGCATATTAAATAGGTGGAGTATATGTAGAATTTTACCTTCACCATCAAGTATAAGCAAGGAAAAAGTAACAAGGTAGTGGATGCATTGAGTAGAAGATTCTTGTTAGTGTATGAGATATAACTTGAGAGTGTTGGTATTGAGTCACTCAAGGAGATGTATGAATATGATGAAGACTTCAAAGAAGTATATAATGCTTGTAAACATCCAAATACACTAAATAAAGAGCCATGGTTGGACTATGTCATATAATATGGGTTACTATTTAAAAGTGTGCAAATATGTGTGAAAAGAAGCTCAATATGAGAGAATTTTATCTAAGAGAAGTATAGTGGGAGTATGGGAGGCCACTTTGGGATTGAGAAAACTTTGGAATAGCTCATTAGACACTATTTTTGGCTTAAGATGAAAGAAAAAGTGAGAAGAAATGTTGAGAGGTGTAAAAATTGTCAAATGGCAAAAGGGGAGAGCAATAATTTAGTTTTATTTCAACCTCTACCAGTCCCAAATAGGACTTGGGAATCCATAAACATGGAATTTGTGATGGTACTACCTAGAACACAAAGAGGTTTTAATTCCATATATGTATTTATAGGTAGATTTTCAAAAATGGTAGATTTCCTTCATTGTAATATGATCAATTATGTCACCCATGTGGAATTAAATTTCTTTAAGGAAGAAGTAATATTTCATGGACTACTATTAAACATTGTATATGATAGAGATATTAAGTTCCTATGCCACTTTTAGAGAATGCTATGGAGAAACCTAGTTAAAAATATTAGTTTTAGTTTAGCTTACCACCATCATATAGATGGTAAAAATTAGGTGGTTAATAGGATCCTAAGAAACCTATTTAGGTGTATATCTAAGGATAATACCAAGAAGTGGGATCTTGTATTACCCTAGGCAGAATTTGATTATAATGACTCCCCCAATAAGAGCATTATCATGAGTCCTTTCCAAGTGATATATGTTATGAGTCATAGAGGAGTGTTTAAACTAATAAATATTGGTAATATGGATAATAGGAGTCATGAATGATAATATTTTAAAGTGTCCATGAAAAAGGTTCATGAACAGGTAAGGAAGCATATAGAAGCTAGTGTGGTGAAATACAAAAAACAAGCAAATGTAAGTAGAAGAGAGGTAAGTTTCTAGTTTGTAGATTTAGTTTTGGCTCATATTATGAAGGAGATATTTCCCATAGGTTACTATAATAATATTAACATGAAAAAAATTGGTCTTTGTAAGGTGCTTGTGATGTTTGTTAATAATGCATATGAGCTAAAATGGCTTAGTGGTGTAGGCATATCACCAATTTTATATGTTTTAGATTTTTAAAATTATAAATAAGAAATAGAATGTGATTAAAAAATATAGGGAGAAGTTAAAATAGGTATATATTGGGAAAAATGGTTGACTCAAGTCAAACTAGATGAATTAAAATGCATCCAAAATAAGTGTTCAAATAAACTAGGAACAAGTAGTATTTCAAGTATTTGGTCAAGTGAAAGAAACATACTATTGAATATTATACATGGATGATAGATAATTACATAAAAACATGGGATTACTTTGGTATAACTCATAGCTAATAGTCTCTGCATCTTTTTCTCTTTCCCCTGGGAGTAGTATGATGCAAGAATATCACTCCTAGGCCTAGTCTTCTTGAAAATTTTGGTTATATTATCAAATTTTGGTTTTTTTTGGTATAATATGTCTTATGGTACTTATATAATCCTTATTTTTCATTTAAATATGTTGGTTTTAGTTATATGTCTTCAAAAATTCAAATTTGGCCTTTCTTGCCAAAACTATTTTTTTTAATTTTTTAATTGTTTAGCCTAGTTTAGGTGTTTAAACAGTGTTTTAAAGGAATTATCAATGTTTAAAACTATTTGTATGACATATTTAAGGAATAATTTGTATAAATCATGTATGTATAGAATATTAAACATTGGTGTGTGTTTCATACTTTTCTTTGTCCTCTTATAACTGTTGGAAAGTCCAAAATCAATTAGAGAGTTTAGAGGATAGATAAAATGTATTGGATCCTTGGTAATGGGATTAATTAAATGTTATAATTGTTAAAGTTTCAAGAAAAAATAATAAGTATTTCTACATTTTTAGAAAGATAGTTGCAGACCCTATTTTTTGTATATTGATAATGAAGGTGACTATATATATTTGAGTACTAAAGTAATATCTTATAAAGAACATATTTGTGATAGTACATGTTTTTGGGTAATTTTTTTAATCTATTAATTAATATTTTTATACATTTTTTTATATTAATATTTGTGGATAAAATCAACATAATCCTATAAGTAATAGTGAACACACACATAATCACACTCATAATATTGTAAAAGTGGTAATAAAGTTGTAAAAGAGGTAATTAATGTTTGGAGGAGGTGTATATGGATAACATAGATCATATTAAACTTTAAAATACATTTTAAATTTGTTTTGTAACTTATAACATTAAATTCTTCCTTCTCAAGTCTGCATAGACAGTGGTAACCCTGCGTAAGGGTTTTCATATTCAAAATTGGATTACATGAGTTATAACGATTAAAATATCACAAAAAAATTTGATTTGTTATGGACTAATGTCTTCTAAAATATTATTTAGGTTATATACCTGTAAAATCCTTTTGTTTATGGTAAAAGTTGATAGAGAGTTAATTAGGCCTTATGAGACCTAATTAAAGCTTGACATAGGATAGAAAGGTGGTGTCTAAGTGGATTTGAATCAAGAAAGTTTTTGAAGGAAAGTAAATAAAAAAGGGTGATCAAAAAGTACCATATATTTCTAATATCAATCTTAAATAGTCTATATAATTATAAAAGGTGATAAAAGGCTATTAGAGAGTGGATTAGGTTGTGTAAAGTGATAGCAAGTTGAAATTTTGAACTTTTGGTAATTGTACCTATAAATAATTTTGGTATTAAAGCCAAAATAAGTAACCTAAAATTTAATGGGGAAGGTAATATTATCTAATATGAAGAGAAGTTAATATTTTTTAGTATAATGACTAAAGAGAGACAAGATGCCACCTAGGAGAAATGCAAAAAGTGAGAGAGAAACAACCATAAAAATAAGAGATGCAATATTATATGAGTTGAGGAATATGATAATAAAATTTTATGTAAGACTCATAATAGTTAAGGTCAATCAAATAATAGTAGCCAAAGGTGATTTGAGTGACCAAGAGGAAGAAGAGTCACATGCACTAGAGTTGGAAGATGAAGTAGAGAGAGAAAGTGAAGAAAAAAACTTTGAGAGGTTGTTAAAGGTGGAAAAAAGGAAAGGATTAAAGCCTAAACTATATATTATATTGTATGTAGTAAACATCATTGGAGAATAACTCCTTGATTGGATATGAGAGTTGAATAAATACTTTGATTTTGAAGATGTACTATAAGAGAAACAAGTGAAGTTTTCTAGAACAAAGATAAAGTGTCATGAATTCCTATGGTGGGATTACATATGGGATGAGATAAGGAAAAAATTAAAATCCAATATCAAGTCTTGGGATAGAATGGTTGCCAATTTGAAAAAGAAATTTATTGCCTAGTGACTACATCACCAACTTGTATGAGAAGATTCAAAACCTGAAACAAAAAGAGTTTGGAGTAAAATAATATACTAAGGAGTTTTGAAAGCTGAGTATCATATCAAACCACATGGAGGATGATAATTATAAGGTAGATATGTATATTAGTGGTTTTAGATACAACTTATAGGATTAGTTGAGCCTTATTAGTTCAAAGACATTGGAATAGTGTTACTAGTTGGCCTTGAAAGTAGAGGAAAAGTTAAATAAGAAACAAAACCAAAAAAATAGAGGTAGAGTCATAAGTATTAGGTGAATAGGTTAGAAACTAGGTAGAGGTTAGTCATAAAGAAGCCAAGGGAGGTTTATTACTTCATGTGAACATCTATCTAGTTCAAGATGAGGATTTAGAAGTAGAAGGCCATATTTGAAGGGTGGTTATATATCAAGAGGTAGAGGATCAGGTAGTTTTATAGGTAGGGTTTTTAAATGATTTTTTTTTTTATTGACATAGGTCTTGGGAATGTCCATAGGATTAGTTAGTAGGAAATCCAAGAATAGAAGGTACAAATTAGATTGTAAAAGTAATTGAGGAAGAGAGTGTTTTTTCTCTATCACTTGTGGAGAAACTTTATGTTGGAGAATATTTGATATTTAGGAGAGGTTTTATTAATATACCCAAGGATAAGTATTCACCATAAATAAAATTTATTTTTATAACTTCTTGAAAGTGCCAAGGTAAGTGTTACAAAATGGTCATAGATTCAGGAAGTATAGATAATTTAGTCTGAAATTAAATGGTCAACAAATTTATATTGAATAATTTTCCTCACCCCACACCATATAAATTATCATGGTTGAACAAAGGGAAACCAATTTTGGTTAGTGAACAAATTTGGGTGGATTTTCAAGTTGGAAGGTATAAGGACAAGGTCATTTGTGACATGATCCCCATGGATGTTTGCTATGTGCTTCTTGAGAGGCCTTAGAAATATGATAGGAAAACCACTCATGATGGTAGGAGAAATGTATAAACCTTAGTTAAGTATGAAATTAGTCACACCATATTGCCTATAAAATTTGAAGTTAATGACCAACAAGTTGGACCAAATGTGATGTTGGTTAGTGGTAAAGAATTTATAAATGGTATAAATGAAGAGGATTTGTTACTTGCATTGGTATTCAAGCCTAGGAATATTATTATAGCCACAAAATTGAATTATTTGCCTCAAGATATCTAAGGTATGTTGGAAGAGTATGCAAAAATTGTAGTTGATGAGCTGCCAAGTACATTTCCCCCTATGAGAAACATTAATAATCACATAGACCTTGTTCCAAGAGTAAGTTCACTTAATAAGGAATCTTAAAAGATGAATCCTAAGGAGAATACATTAATCAAGAGACAAGTTTAATAACTCTTAGATAAAGGATTAATCAAATAAAGTCTTAGTCTTTGTGTAGTCCCTATAGTGTTGGTGCCTAAGAAGGAAGGTGAGTGGAGAATGTGTATAGACTCAATGGATATCAACAAGATCACAATTAGATTTAGAGTTACTCTTCCTAAGCTATAATATTTTATGGATTTATTAAGTGGATCAAGCTAATTTTTTAAAATTGATCTAAAAAATGAGTACTATCAGATCAGGATTAGATAAAGGGATGAGTGGAAAACTACTTTCAAGACCAAAGAGAGGTTGTATGAATGGATACTTATGTTATTTAGTTTTAAAAATGCACCAAGAAATGTCATGAGGCTTATGAATAAATTTCTCAAACATTTCATAGTTATGTTTGTAGTGGTATACTTGTATGATATACTTATTTATATCCCTAGTAAAGAGGAGCATCTTCACCATTTGCATCTAGTCATGAGAAGGTTGAAAGAGGAAAGGTTGTTAATCAACCTCAAGAAATGTGATTTTATGAAATCATAACTATTTTAATTAGAATTTTTAATCTCTCAAGGAATGATAAATATGGACAAGGACAAAGTGAATTCAATCATAGAATAACCAACACCTAGAATAACTAGAGAGGTAAGGAGTTTCCATAGACTTGAAAGTTTCTATCAAAAAATTATTAGAAACTTTAATGGAATATGTGATCCAATAATAGATACCATTAGAGGAGATAATTTTTTTTTAATTAAGAGAGATAAAAAGAGTTTCCAATATTTTAAGAAAATAATAATGGAACAACCTATCCTAGTATTACTAGACTTTTATAAAGCTTTTTGGATAGAGAGTGATTCAAGTGGAGTGACAATAGGGGTTGTTCTAAGACAAGAGAACATGAAAATAGCCTATTTTAGTGAAAAACATAATGATGTCAAGAGAAAGTATTCATCGTATCACTTGGAATTATTTTCAATAGTGTAATCCTTGAATAAGTGGAGGCATTACCTAATGCCAAAATAATTTATGATGTACATAAACAATCATTCACTTTAATTCATCAGTAATCAACCTAAGCTAAATCAGAGGCACATGAAATAGGTGGAGTATATGTATAATTTTACCTTCACAATCATACATAATCAAGGACAAAGTAACAAGGTAGTGGATGCATTTAGTAGAAGAGTCTTGTTAGGATATGAGATCCAACTTGATAGTGTTGGTATTGAGTCACTCAACAATATGTATGAGGATGATGAAGACTTCAAATAAGTATATAATGCTTGTAAGCATCCAACTACACTAAATAATGAGCCATGGTTATAATATGTCATATAATATGGGTTACTATTCAAAAGTTGTAGATATGTGTGACAAAAAGATAAATAAGAGAGAATTTGATCTAAGAGAAGCATAGTGGGAGTATGGGAGGCCACTTTGGGCTTGATAAAAGTTTGTAATAGCTCGTTAGACACTATTTTTGGCTTAATATTCAAGAAAAAGTGAGAATATATGTTGAGAGGTGCAAAAATTGTCAAATGGACAAAGGGAAGACCACCGATGTAGGTTTATATCAACTTATACTAGTCCCAAATAGGACTTGGGAATCCATAAACATGGAATTTGTGATGAGACTACCTAGAACACAAAGAGGTGTTGATTCCATATATGTAATTGTGGATAGATTTTTAAAAATGGCACATTTCATTCCTTATAAGACCACCAATGATGCCACCATCTGGAAAATTTGTTCTTTAAGGAGGTAGTAAGACTTCATGGACTACCACTAAACATTGTATTTGATAGAGATACTAAGTTCCTTGGCCACTTTTGGAAAACACTATGGAGAAAACTAGGCACAAATCTAAGTTTTAGTTTATATTAACACCCTTAGATGTATGGTCAAAATTATGTGGTAAATAATATCCTAGGATACCTATTGAGGTGTCTATCTAAGGATAATCCCAAGTAGTGGGATCTTGTGTTTCCCCAAGTAGAATTTACTTACAATGATTCCTACAATAAGATCATTGACATGAGTCCTTTTAAAGTGATATATGGTATGCATCCTAGAGGAGTTTTTAAAATAATAATTATTGGTAATATGGATAAGAGGAGTGATTAAGGATAATATTTTTTAGTGGCCATGAAAGAGGATCACTAATAGGTAAGGAAGCATGTAAAAGCTAGTGTGGAGAAATACAAAAGGCAAGCAAATGTAAATAGAAGAGATGTAAGTTTCCAATTTAAATATTTAGTTTTTTATAATATTAGGATTGATATATTTCTCATAGGTGAGTACAAAAATATTAATATGAAAAAAATTTCTCCTTGTAAGGTGCTTATGAAGTTTGATAATAATGCATTTGAGAGAAATGGTCTAGTGGTGTAGGCATATCACCAATTTTCAATGTTTTATATTTTCATCATTACAAAGGAGTAAAATTTGAATACAAAATATAGGTAGTAGTTATAATAGGTATATATTGGAAAAAATATTTACCTCAATTCAAACTAGATGAATTAGAATGCATCATAAACAATCAAGTGTTCAAGCAAATCAGGGATAAGAAGTATTTCGAGTATTTGATCAAGTGGAAGTAACATCGTATTTAATATGATACATATATGATATATCATGACATATAAAATCATGTGAATAATTTTGAATAACTCATGGATAATAGTTATTGAGTCTTTTTCTCTTTCCCCTAGGAGTATGATGTAAGATCATCACTCCTAGGCCTAGTTTTCTTGAAAATATTGGATTTATTATCACATTTTGGTTTTTTTGGTGGTATAATATATCTTAGGGTGATTATATAATACTTATTTTTTATTTAAATATGTTGGTTTTAGTTATATCTCTTCAGAAATTCAAAGTTGGCTTTTCCTACCAAAATTGAATTTTTGAATTATTTAGCCTAGTTTAGGTGTTATAGGAGTGTTTTGAAGGAATTATCAATGCTTAAAATTGTTGGTATGACCTTTTTAAGTCACCTTTTTTATATATAGTGGGTATAAATAATGTATGTATAGAATATCTAACTTTGGTTTATGTTTCATAGTTTTGTTTGTCCTCTAATGACCATTGGAAGATCCAAAATCAGTTAGAGAGTTTATAGGGTAGATAAAATGTATTGGATCCTTGGTAATTGGATTAATTAAAATTTTCATGTGGTAAATTTTTAATAAAAAAACAATTATTTCCACACTTTTATAAATATATTTGTAGACCATGTTTTCTATGTATTGACAATGAAGGTGACTGTATATGTTTAAGTACTTAAGCAAGATATTAAAAAGAACATATTTATGATAATCCATGTGTTTTTGTAACTTATTTATATATTATTTAAGATTTATATAAATTTATTTTATATAAATATTTATGGATAAAATCAACAATGTCCTATAGGTAACGGTGAACACACACACAATCACACTCAAAATCTTGTAAAAGTGGTTAACAGATTTGCCAAGGAGGTAATTACTGATTTGAGGATATTTATAATTATATAATATATATTATTAAAATTTAATATACATTTAAAAAATAATTGGAATTTAGAAAATTAAATTCCTCCTTCTTGGGTATGCATAGACAATGGTAAGCCTGAGTTAGGGGTTTCAAATTCAAACTTGGATTGCAAGATTTATAACCATCCAAAAATCACAAAATTTTGTTATTTATTATGGATTGAGGTAATATAACATATTTTTGAGGTTTTATACCTTTACATACCTTATGTTTATGGTAAAATATGATAGAGAGTTAATTAGGCCTTGGGAGACATAATTGATGTTTTATAGAGGCTAAATATGTGATCTATGAGTGGAATTGAATCAAAAAAGTTGTTGGAGTTAATAAAATAAATAGAGGGTACTTAAAAACTACCATATATTTTGAATATAAATCCTAACTAGTCCATACAATTAGAAAAGGTGAAAAAAGGCTACTAGAGAGTAGTTTAGGTTGTGTCAAGTGACAACAAGTTACAAGTTTAAACTTTTGGTAGTTGTACCTCTGCATCACAAATCATCTAACCATAGTTAAATTTATCACTATCATGTGATATTAGTGAGTATGAGAAGATGAGAAATATTAAATGCACTTGAATATTTATCACACCTTTCCAAAGCTATGATAAATGTATATACTCAAATATATTACTATCATTCAAATAAATTTACACAACATGGTACCATCTTTAGGGGGAAATTCTAAATGACTTCCCCTACCAATATATTAGGCTTATATTTAATGGTTAGTTGGGTATAATACCAAATAATATTTAGATCATAGATTTCAACATAATTAAATCACAATCAATAGTCTTTATTCTTCATTTATTATTCAAAGACCCAATACATATATATAGATAGGATTTGTATTATATTAAATATAATGCAATACCACTTATCATAATCCCCCAAATTTATCATCTTATCTCCTAAAATATCTACAAAAAATCCTAGATATCTCTTTAACACATTATCTAAATGAGTTATTATCATAACTAACTAACACACAAATAATAATATTATAAACCCAATAACTATTACAATATATAACTCATATACTTTTACCCATGTGAGTATTAAACAAGATATTTCCTAACAACACCACTTATTTATATGGAACTAGAAATTTCATTAAATTAGTGTCAAATCCTTCTTTTTCACCTTTTTCACCATCTAGTTTCTACCTATTTAATCAGTTCAAATGTTTCTAACACCCTTTGCTACTATGTGCTTAACCAAGTTATTCTAGCATCTATATAAGAACTCCTCCAACTTGAGATCCTGATTACAAGTAGACATGAAGGGAAGTTATGAAATTCCATTTGATGATGATCTAATGTTTCATAATTGAAAAAAAATCTTGGATCATATTTACACCTCATCTAAAAAAAATTATTTTTTCATACCCTTTTTTTTGTTAAGGTTGTTTATTATGTGTGTATGTAACCTATTTCATCAGTTTAAAACATATCTTCTATGAAAGATGAATTTTATCAATCACTTAGAGGTTAACCATGTAATGATTATTCATGTTACATATCTTTCACCACATTTATTTTTCATTACTATCATTTTGGACTAGTGCATAATACATCATCTCATGCCCCTCATGGCACACAGTACAAAAAATAGAAACAACTTGTACCTTATTGCACATGTAATTTTTTTAATGGAATTTTGTCCCATAATATTTTCATGAAAGTCCTTGATATGACTTTTCACACTATTTACCAACAAATTTTGGATCCATATGGTCCTCCCTAGAATTTGAGCCTCCAAAAATGGACTCACCCTAATGTCAAAATTCCTTACAAGTTACATACACAACACATCATCTAATGGTTACCATGCATCAAAAAATATTCCATTTCTAGTTGTCTCCTAAATTCTAGAATAAACCCTCTAACAAACCACTATATTTTTAATGGATGTATCTCATAAGTCGTATTAGAGAGAAAGGACTTAAAATTTGCATCACAATATTTTTTAATTTAAACCTTACTGAATATCATTGAAATAATAAACACTGTGATAATTAAATTCAAGAATATGAAACACCATAAAAATCATAGTCTTGAGCTACCTCAAATCCATAAAATTTTCACTTGGGTCAAACTTCATATACCAAGTATGTGCATGATCCACTAGCATCATGGAAAATTAACTACATTTGTTTTCTAGATATTTACCCCTCTATGTGTTAAGTGATCTAAAAAAAATTATGTTGTCATTGTATCCTATATTTTATTTATAATCTATAATATTCATTTATATATTATAAAATATTATTTAGTGGTTATATAGATTGATATGATCATGTATCACTCACCATAGTAGTGCTTACCATTCCACTAATTATTTGTCATGCAATCTATTGTGTGATTAGCTTCCATATTTACTTAAAAAATGTTACCTATAACCAATGAAACTTGAAAAAAATCCCCTCTTAAATACATTCTCATATTAAAACCTTAATAAACACTTTAATGAATGGAATTCAACAATCCACCACAAATCCCTTAGTTTTTAAAAACTTCAAAAAAATATATATATCATGCTCATGAATCAATTTGAGGGAAACATATAGTCAATATCCCATTGGATTGTACATAAACCTCTACTTCATTTTTTATTCATATATTTCACCAAAAAATGACTATCCACCAAATGACTTCACACTACACACCAACTCTCCTATAATGGAGTGAATATATTATCCTCCCAAACTAATCATGTGCCTTCCCTAAATAATTAATATATTTATGACATTCAAATAAAGTAGTTCCATCTTCCCCATGGGTGTCATAAATCATATTTTGTCCTCCCTTTCCTCTAATTCTTCCATACTCCATTTTATTTGCACTGAATTGACCTCTCCTCTAGTTCTCCCATGCATATCCCTTGTGCAATGTAAGGTTTAACCAACCATGTCTCATTACAATTTTTTTATCCACCCACATCACTCCAATTATTCTATATTTGTATCCAAACTCTCTAAAAATATTATCCTAAAAACAAAAACAAAATTGTGTTCTTATTTAATAACATTTCCTTAGCAATTTATAGGCTAGGCTATGTGCAACAAATCAAAAGACACTAATATATTACTATATCAACCTATCACCTAAAACCAAATACATAGGTACTCATCCTAGGTGTAGCAAGAGATATCTAAGTCCCCCATTCATATAGAGATAACTATAACAATATTATAAACAATGCACAATAAAAACACACAAACCCTAACATTCATCTGACACAAAAATTCTATTTTAAATAATATTCATTCCATTAATTAACAATAGTTACTTAAAATTTACATATCCTATGTATAAAATCATCATTACATCTAATCTTAATATAATTCATACCTAAAAACATAAATAATCATTACATTAGACATAATATGTTAATAATTCTTCAACCCCTAACCTTATCTCCAATTTTTTCTTAACTTGTAAATTTTCAACCAAAATTTTATAGATGATCAAACATGTGACATTCCTAAGATATATAAAATAATATGTCAAGGTGCTTATTTATAGGTTTCCTAGTCCCCATTGACCCATTCCAAATGATTACACATATTTATGGAATATGTTAATTCTAATAATTTACTCATATTTGTTGAATGTGCTCTTACCCAAGCTCAACAATAATCCATCCACATCATCATTAATTTTATTCTTTAAAAGTGTAGGATTTGTTTTTCCCTCAAATCCATTTCATTTTTCTTTCCATCTTAGAAGCCTTATCCAAAATTATGTTTTTTATAAGTTGTACACTATGTATCATCTTTCATGTGCACCACACAATGGTTGTGCATTGTATAAAAGGGTGTTAGACATACACATTCATTCAAAAACATTATTTGGTGACTACCTAAAAAGTTACCCTCTCTTCCTCACCTCATGGTTTATAATGGGAATCATACCCTTCAACATCCAATATGTAATATAATACTTCAAATGTTATAAAATGAGCCTCTATATCCATACATTTCATTTATAGACATAATAGGTATCTCTCTAATCATTACTTATGACACCTCAAGCCCTTGGATAACATGTACAAATTTGGACCAAAATTAATTATTATTATGTTATTAAGATTTTGTAAAATATTCTAAGGATGCATTTGAATGACATAATAAACTTTAACCAAATTTAATATTAAAATTACAATATCTTGTAAATTCTCGTCAAATAATTTTTAATGCCCATAAAATATCACACAAGAAATAAAGTGGAAAAATGGATTAACTTTTGATAATTTTTCATAAGATAGTTTTCATTCCATAGTGTGGAATACACAAGAAGGAACCACATGAGGTCATTAATAATAATCTAGGGTCATTTAATGACAATGGTAACATAGAATCAAAGAGACATATTCAATATCCACTCATGTTGCACATTCTTTACTCTATGTTTAACATACCCAAGTGGTATCAAATGACGTAACAACCTCAAATAACATAAATAATTTTCATATTTGGCATTTTATTGGGATTAAAAATCAAAATTATATAGTATATTTAATGACACAAGTGGCCATAAGGAGAATTATGGATTAAATTATCAAAGTTAAATTTCATAAACAAGAAATTTTCAATGCTTCACATCCCTCAAGCCATATTATGACTTGGATCATAAAAGGTTGCCTAACGGCCACAAAATACTTTTACATCTATAAAAAATGG
The DNA here is from genome assembly GCA_037957365.1 of Torreya grandis. NCBI lineage: Eukaryota > Viridiplantae > Streptophyta > Pinopsida > Cupressales > Taxaceae > Torreya > Torreya grandis. The sequence continues at coordinate 210,807 of JARHVA010002890.1, read as the reverse complement.
CCATACCTAGCTAGATACACCTAAAAACCATTAATTAATTCCCATTAAATAACTTAATAATGGGGTAACAATGGCCCCCCAATGTAAATTGATTTTAATATAGACATATTGTTGTAAGATGACATTTATAATAATAACTTAATTCACCTAATGTAATTTAAATTTCACATGAAAATATAATTATAATTTGAAATTTGATTATTAAAATTAAATCGTATACTTTATAAAAAAATATAATGAAACCATGAAAAGTATTATGGAGACAAAGGATAAGGTGAGTAGAAACGAAGTGAAAGACACACAAATTTTTAAATTTGAGTGTGGGAGCAAAAACTAGAATATGATAAGGGATGTCAAGGTAGCTTCACATGAGGGTGAGTCAGATAACATGAAATATGGGAAATTTATGGGAGAGTATTCCATTAACCATAGGATATATGGAAGGGACCCACCCCAAAACTAATCTACCCTAGATCAAAATATTCCCTCCTCCTGAATAGATCAGGTGTTTGGAAAGTGACTAGAGGGGTAGGACTCCACAAAAATTTAATGTAAACCTTTTATTGAGAACAATAAGGTATGTGTTCATGTACCTAACACAATAGTATAAAAGGACAATTTCAAACTATCAAACTCTTTTTTGGAAAAAGTGATTGGATTTATACCCAATATAATCTCATTTAGGAAATGGGATAACCAAAGATGGAAACCCAAGGAACAACTTTAAGTGGCGTCATTAGACAAAAACTTCTTCTTGATTAACTTTAACAATCAAGAGGATTTATTTAGAGTGCTAAAAAAGGGTACATGGCTTATGGGTAAGTCTAATATTTGTTTAATGTAATACAAGGTAGGCACTAACTTAATCAGATTAGTAATGGAGGACATCCCCATGTAGGTTCTCCTCCCAAATTTTTTTCTTGAATATTGGGAGACAAAAGTGATTATGGGAATAGTAAGGGCTCTCATATAACCCATTTCAATAGATCCCATCACTAAATCCTATATAATAATGGAGGATGTCAAGTTTCAAGTATTCATATTGACTAACAAACCTCTTCTTTACTCTATCAAGTTAAAATCCAAATATGGGGTGTGGTCTCAACATATTGAATATGGAAATATGCCCTTAACCTACAACAAATGCAATATTCTTAGTCACTCAACTAAATATTTCCCTAAGCCTTTACAACCCCCTTAGGGACCTAAACCTTTCTAGACTATAAAACATGCTTCCAATTCCTTGATCAGCTTTGAGGAACTAACTTTTAAGTCTACTGACCCTTAGGTGATGATAAATCTTACTATTGTGTTGTAATAAATTCCAATGACCCCAATCCTAACTCTCACTTGTTGCATGACCACTCTATAAAATTTATCCACTAATCCCCAAAGTTGTAGCCTTACCTTTTTCTAAACTAAACAAACCCTTTTTCTTCCCTAGGGAAATGAGTTCTAAGTTTGTTGTGTACCCTTCTTTTTAAATCCCTCTCTCTCTTCTCATTAAGAGTAGTGCACCATGGATGATCTCATGGAATTGAAAAAACTTGGGGATTCTGGCCCTATGCACATCATCTCTCTATTTGAACTCCCAAATGTGCACAATTATATTGAGCCTCTTCTCCATCGAAACCTTCTATGCATAAGTGAAACTACTGAATTTAGTCAACCTCTAGATTGTAATTTACCCCCAAATAATTTGGCTTACCCCTTAAATCAAAGTTGCTAGTGATTATTGGGAACTCCCTCTTTAGATCAAAAAGTTGAAGATAAAAGATGGACATAGGTGAAAACTAATAAAGGAAAAACTAAAAATTATGTGGGAGGGAAGAAAACATCTAGGTATGACTCCCAATCATATTTTTAAGAAAACTAAATTTCTTGTGAAATCACCTAGGGTAGTTAAAAATACCTTAAAACCCACTTTAAAAGACTAAATAAATGAAGTTCCTTTCATGGAACGTAAGGGGTATAAACAACCCTAGAAAATATAGGTTAGTTAAGAATCTTAGGAAAATAAATGATCCCTTGATACTACTCCTTCAAGACACAAAAATGTGTGATTAATTATTTTAAATGTGTGTTAATAAGATATGGAAATGGTCTAATCATGCTAGTGCAAGCTAAAAAGGAGCTTCTTGTAGGTTTGTTGTATTATGTAACTCATAGAAACTTGAAGGAAAAGTACTAATCAAGATTAATAATATGGGTATTTTATTTTGAAACAAAATTAATAAGGATTAATGGATATTTTCAAACATATACAACTAACTCCAAAGTGAACAAAATGAAAATATGGGAGGATATGGTGAAATTTAGGAGAAACTGTGTATAGTGGAAGTGGCTAGTGGTTGGAGATTTTAATTCCCCCCTCTACCCAATGAAAAAGAAAAGAGGGATGAATAAATTCATAATGGAGGATATCCTCATCAATGTGGAACTCAAGGGTAACCCATTTACATGTAAAAATAGGATACTTAGAGAATATTTAATTGAGGTAAGGTTAGAGATATTTTTGGTATCACTAAACTAGGATTTATATTACACTAGATCACTATATTCCCTACCTAGGATTGGATCTGGCCATAATACTATTATTTTTAGAGATAATGTCCCTAACCATAATAATATTCCATTTATATTTTAAAAAATTTGGATACATCATCCTAACCCTTTTGATTCCATAAATTCATGGTGGCAAGAGCCATTCTCAATTACAGATATATTCATAGTAGTCAAGAAACTCAATCTCCTAAAAACCAAGTTAAAAATATATAATAAAGAGATGTTTCGAAACATATTCACCAAAAATAATCAAATGGAGGAGGAACTAAAAAATTTGGAAGAGAATTTTTCATTACATGAAATAAATGAACTATCTATCTCATTGGAAAGTGATCTCCTTTGCAAGTACCAAAATATCAAAGCCAAATAGGAATATTTATAGAAACACAATTACAAGTGCATGTGGATCAAGGAAGGGGATAGAAATACAAACTTATTTCACCATTATGAGTCTAGAAATAAAAACATAACTTTGATCTCTAAGTTATTCCTTTAAAATAGAAGGAAATGTTGGGATACAAATGATATAATTGAGCACATTATTCTCTAATTCAAGAAATTATTGAAGGAAAATGAATCTCTTGACATCAATATATAATAGATAATTATAAAAAATATTCCAAAGATGATTATTCATTATAAAAACTTCAATCTCCTCAAGCCACCATTTTTTTAAGAGATAAAATCTATGGTCTTCTCTATGAAAGGTAGTAAAAACCCTGGCCCTAATTGTTTTTCTCCCTATTTTTCTATAAATTATAGGATATCATAAACATAGGGGTGGAGGAATTAGTGTTTGAATTTTTTAGATTAAGAACTATTTTTAAGGAAATGAATAATAATTTTTAGTCCTCATCCCGTAAAATCTAAGAGAAAACTAGTTAAAAGAGTTCAAACATAGTAACCTATGTACCAAAACATACAAGATGTGCACGTTGACTCTAGTTAGAAGAATACAACCCATTTTGGAGAGAATTATAGATGAACATCATGGATACTTTATCTTTGGGATACAAATCATTCATGAATTAATAATAATCTATGAGGCCATCCACTCTATATCAAATTACTCAAAATAAGGTATGTTTGTTAAATTGGATTTGAATAATGTTTATGATAGAGTTTCATTGAGGTTTTTGGAAAAAATTCTTAAAAGGTTTGGTTTCAATCCTCATTTTCAATATCTCATTTTTATTTATATCTCTACTCCCAAGTATTTGGTCCTTTTTAATAGGGTTACCAAAGGATACTTTTTGGATGGAAGAGGACTAATAAAATGGGATACCATATCCCCTTATCTCTTCATCATTCTAACTAAAACTTTTCAAATAAGCATCTAGGATACCTAGGCTTAGGGTCTTATCAATGGTATTAGGGTGACCTAGAACACTCTATCAGTTATACATAAATAATTTTCTGATGACACCTTACTACTTGGTGAGGCTTATGTTACTACAACCAACACTCAAATGGATCCTTTTACATAATGAGAAAGTATCTAACTAATACATAAACTTCACAAAAAATTATATCTTACTTCTTAATTATCACTTAGGACTTTAGAAGAATCTCTCTTATATATTTAGGTTTCAAATAATAAAACTCCCTTCCACACACTTGGGGATTCTTCTTTTTATAGGAAAAATGATGGTTAAATTTTGGAACCCCATGGTGGACATAATTCAAAATAAACTTTTTGGATGGAAAGCTCATTTTCTATCCCAAATAGGCAATCTATAATTACTCAAAAGTTCCATCCAAAGAATTCTTGTATACTTTATATCTATTTTATGAATTTTAGGTAAATTAGTTAATGCAATAAAATAGATTCAACATAACTTTTTATAGAAAGGATCTAAAGAAACATTAATATTCTCACTAGTCCCCTAGGATAAAATATGTCTCCCTAAGACTAATGGAGGAATGTGACTTTGAATTTTAAGGAGTATGAATAAATCCCTCATAGAAAATATGGTATGGATAATTATAAAAGGGGACAAATAGTGGACCAATATGATCAAGGTCAAATATTTAGAAGGTGACAATTAGGATAGTTTCCTTTGGGAGGAAGAACTTAAAGATGGCTTAACTTTTTATAAAGCCATATCTAGTTGAAAAATTATTCTTTAGAAAAAATGTAAATGGAAGATAGGCAATGGGGAAATGGTGGATTTTTGGGATGACCCCTAGATTTATCAAACCCATATTTTTTTAGGCCCCCTAGAGCAACCTCTGCCTTTCATTCAAAACATTTTGTGGAGTTAAATTTAAAGATTATTATATTGTGATAATGGTGTCACATAATTTGAGTCTCTCCACATGGATTATGTCAACATGAATGTCTCTTAGGATTTTATTTGTCCTAATGCCAAACTTAAACAAATTCACATTCCTATTTCTACAAAGGTTGATATTTTTCTCTACCTTATTAAAGATAGTGGGTCCTTTTTGTTGAAGTCCAAATATTTGTTTGAGATATATCTTGGAGAAGAATTGGAGTTTTAGAAAACTCTTCAGGTTAAGAATCTCACCCTGATGGTTAATATTTTCATTTGGTTAGTGGCCCAAGATAGAATTCTCACTACTAATAATTTGGATAAGTAGGTAATGGTCATACCAAATAGTTGTGCCCTTTGCAAAGATTTTGGGGAATATATCTACCACCTTTTCCTGACCTATCTTTTTAAATCCTTGATATTAAATTTATAGATTCAAAATTTTTAGTTTTCCTAGGTCCATCCTTTCTCTATCCAAGACCTCATTATGCAATGAAAACCTCCCTGTGTCTTACCCTCTATTTATTATGGAATATATCCCTTCCTCATCTATTCTAGGCTATTTGGAAGGTGAGGAATGATATAATTTTTTATAACAAAAGGAAGAAAAACAAGTCCATATTATTTCATTTTTACACTATTATTTTAGAGAGTTGGTGCACCTTCCCCCTAAAGATAACGTATTAGGTTCTCCTACCAAAGTTTCCATTATCCATAACTAAAACCTTTATTAATATCTTGACATTACAAATTCATTGGTAGATATATAATTAACTTAGTGGTCCCAACCTCCTCCTCTATGGTTAAATATTAATTTTGATGGGTCCTCTAAATATAATGTAGGTAAGGCTGGAGGGGGGAGTTATTATAAATCCTAATGGGAAGGTTGTGGTAGCCTCCATGAGTACCCTTGGTGTTCAAACCAACCACATGGATGAGGCAAAGGCTGACCCCTAGGGCATATAACTCACAATCAATTATAATGTAATGAATCTTTCCATTGAGAGGGATTCACTCAACATCTGTAATGCCCTCTCTGGAAAGGTCACTCCATCCTATACTATCATGTATATCATTAATGATTTAAAATAAATCATAGATATATTTAGTGAAGTCTCTATAGGTCATATTCTCATGGAGGGGAACTTAATAGTGGATAAGCTCACAAACTTTGGAGTTAAATCCCTTCAATGGTCATATGGTAAGGAGCCAAAAACATGATAATTCATTTGTTATACATAATAAACAATGATTTATTTCATAATTCATTATTTATTCAAGAATTTGATATGTGTGGGAGACTCATTTTTGGGTGTGTGAGGTCTTAATCCCTTCATTTTAATTATTTTATTATGTAAATCCAAATCACAAAGATTAGAATAACTATCATACGAGTTTGTTCTCAAAATCCATCTATGGGGACAAGAAAGGTTATCAATCTATTCCATAATTTAAGGGATAAGAAATTGGTGAAAATGGGAGGTGATAGAGATAGATTGGAACCATTGTCTTGTGTGGAGGCTCAAGGAAATTCATAGGTTTTGAAGAATATTATAAAATTAGGAATAACCATAGTCATGTAAATAGTTATAAGTCATGATGTATAGTTATTGAAGGATTTCATGTTGACTGTAAACAAACAAACTATAAGGATGTAGGGCATAAAAATACTTGTCATATAAGAACACATTGGTGAAGTAACTAGAATGAGTTGTGAGGGGGTAAAATTATTTAAGGAAAACAAAAAAAATTGTAATAAATTCATAAATTATTCTACATTGATGCAACCCTAAACATAAAAAGTAAAAATAAAAATTAAGGTAGAAGCTTTCTCATCAGTGACTAGAGACTTGCATATAAATTATAAAGTACCTAAAACTCAATTTTAAGTTTACCATAATATTTTCTCACCATTTTCTCTTTTTGAATCATTTATGTGGTTGAAAAATTATCCTTACTTTATATCTAATAAAATATTTGTAGAGAATCACCTTCACATACCATATTAGTCAAGATAATGTTATAATCCACTACGGATTGATATTCTTGTTGGTTTAAAATGGTGAACCATTGAGGGGAAATCCAATATAGAACACCCTTGTGGTTGATTCATCTAATGAGGAATTTTAAATCCTAGATAAGGAGGAAAATATTTCCACCCCTATTAATTATCAACCTACCTCCCCTTCTTCCATCACCCAATTATTCAAATCTCCTTTTGGTTCCAAATGGGTCAAATGTGTGGGATTCAACACCCCCACTTCAAAGGGTGAAAAAACTAAAACAATCACCAATTATTAGGGAGATAAGGATGGTATCAAAGTAAGTCAAGTATATGAACTAGACGATCCTATTTAGGAATGTTAAAGGAATCTTTGTGCATTTGAGGAGAGGTTTATGGATATGGGTAGGGCTATGGTGTGTCTATGAAATGTTAAACTTGAAGTGTTTCCTAGGAAATAAGTGTGCTTTCAAAGTCAAGAGTATTGTGTTTTAGTTTATGTCTAAATTTGAGAAGTGATGAAATGAATGGTTTGGCCAAGATCGAGTCATATTCATGTACAAATTTGATATTTCACATGAATAAACTAGTGGTTTCAATGTCCATTACAAAATATGTAGTCAAGTATTAGAATCTAACTCTTATTTGTGCTCAAACTTAGGTAGCCAGTGATAATTATATTTAGTGGTGGTAAAAATTAAGATAAAATAGATAAAATTAGTCCTCTCATAGTTTTTGGAGAAAATTTTATGGCCATCACATTAGTGGTGTTTAATAGAAGACATGGTTTTGATTGGTATTGAAGTGGTAGAGAGATGTTAATGGAGTTAGTACCGTCAAACTTGCTAGTTAATTTTGAACTAGTCTTACCTAGTTGACTTGTAAATTAGATATGGTTAGGCCTAGGTTAGAACTTGGGCATCCTTCTCTTTGTCCCTAATTTATTAAAATAATGGATGAGACCATGGAATTTTCACACAACTTTAAGACATTCAATCACATTACATTCACATATGTAGACATTGAAAGACATAAATATGTTTAATATATAATAACTACCCTATTTTATTAATATTATATTATAAAAGGGCCAATATAAGTCCTCTAAAGCATAAAAAAATACAATAAAATACTAAATATCAACCTTCATCCACACCATGAATATTATTATATAGATAATTGAAGATGTTAAGTATAACAAAGAATCTTTATAATTTAGGAAATTCTCTAAAATCATACAAACCCTAATTAGATGATAAATAATTAAGATACATTCTTATTTATAAATAATGTATAAATAGTTTATTGTAAATTATGGGCACATAAATGTGTTCTTATCCATAAAATATATTAATACAAAAGTGTAGGTTATAATAAACATAAAAAGAAGTTTCTTAGGGACATGATACTCTCTGAAACTTCTTAAACATTACCTTTTTTAATTTTACTATGTTTTTAAATCTTATTATTTATTAATGTGAACCTTATAATATATAAATTATAAATATTTAATATTATGTAATATATATAAATACAAATAAATTTGAATATAAATGGAAGAATATGATTTGACAACTAGACCTAATATTAATGTAAAGTAGTAAGAGGATTATGATATTGTAATGTGATTACTTAGATAAATAAATAAATTTCATAATGATGGATATAAATTTAAACATCATAATTATATTGACAATAATATCAAACAATAATGGGATCAAAATGAGTATATCCATAATAATAATTGACAACATACTAAAATATTTATTAAATAAGACTGATCCACTTCGAGGGGGAAACCTCTAAAACCATGAAATAATAATATAATTCATAAAATTATCCTTAATTACTAACCAATACTTATTATATAAACCCTACTTAGGTTATGTTTACTCTATATTCTTACTCTACTAACAATATGACAAAATAGATAAATGTGAAAAGATAAGATAAAAATTGATGCAGGCCACAAATTAGTCATGCATATCTCTAGAAATGTTATAGGTTAAGATGGTAGAATTATCATCCATTTCATTCATACAAGAATTTACCTTAATATTGAATAGTTATATATGTTACTAAAATAATTATTAATCCCCCCATGTTTCATCCTTGCTTGGCATATTATTCCACTTGATCAAATACTCCATAATCTCCTTGTTTGTAGTTATTTAGTGCATATCTAAAGGATCTCCTCAAGTTAAAAAATAAATATTCCTTCTTCATCTAGATTTGGTAACTTAGTATAATTTTGTACTTTATATCCAAATACTTTATTTAAGTAGGACCCATAAAATATTAGATGTATATGTGTCTACTGAGGTAACTCAAACTTGTATGTAATACTATCAATTTTATATAAGATCTAATAAGGGTTATAATACTCACAATAAAGTTTATTTATTTATTTTTAATTAAATGAATTTTATTAATGTTTGTAATTTTATAAACACCCAATCACCCACTTATATTTGTATGTTTCTATGGTGTTGATTTTCTTGAAACCTTATTTGGTTTTATGACATTACTAAAATCTCTCTTAGATTAGATAATAGCTTCTATTAGTGTTGAATGTGTTCATCAAAAACTCAAACCCTTAGTTGAAACCTCAAGGATGAGGATATGAATGGGGATTGATACCCATATAGTGCCAAAAAAAGGAGACATTTTGAAATATGTATGGAAATAAGTGTTATATCACCATTCTACTAGTGGAAACCATTGAACCCATATAACACACACACACACACACACACACACACACACACACACACACACACACACACACACACACACACACACACACACACACACACACACACACACACACACACACACACACACACACACACATCAATAAAATGGAAATAACCCTATATGTATTTTTTATATCCTCTATTTTCCCATCATATTGAAAATGATATGATGATTTATGAGCCAAATATGTACCCAAACATGAGAATAAATGATTCTAGAATTTATTGGTAAACATAGGATCATGATTAGTTACTATGATCTTATGGACATAATGCATATTTTTAACTATATCTAAAAAATCATTTCCTAATGTACTAGATATGAACACCTGAGACAAGGCATAAAAATCAATGCATTTTATAAGACTATTTCATAATTACCATGATAATTACCCTCTAACATAGGTAAAATTGTTATGAGATCCATATAAACCTCCTCCTTCTTTTGTTAGGAATAGGTAAGGGTTGAAAAATAATAGAGGTCTTAATAATATCACCATTTTTTGTTGACACACCATGTATTCTACCACAAGCTTTTAGATATCCCCATTGAGTCCTTCCAAAAATAATTATTTCTTGATTATGTGTTAGGTTTTTTAAAATACTAAATTTCCCCTTACTGGATATGTATGAGATTTATAAAAATATCAATTTTTAAGGTAGAATTTTTCCAAAGGTACAATCTACCTTTAAACCAAAAGGCATTCTATTAACATAGGTATAGGTCGATGACATTTAACTATGTAAAAAGGATAAATTCAATAAAAGAGAAATGAAAGATGGAAAGGCATAAAAGAGTCAAATAGTCATATGATAATATGAGTGAAAAGGGAATTTGGAGAGATTTTATAATCAAATGTATGAAGAGAAGAATTCAAACCATTAATTGAATGACATTTATATTTTATGGCTTTATCTTAGTTATAGTTTGTCATTCTTTATCATTCTTCATATCTATGTCAATGTTTACGGATTTGATTTTAAATCTATTATTATTTAATTCTTTCCACTAAATTACCCTAACAAGGGTAGATAATTTCAAGAGCATTAGTTTCATTTTTATCATAGGAAGAGATGCCCAAGATGGAGGAAGAATGTTTTGAATCCTCCTGATTCAATTGGAACTTGTTTTTTCTCCAAGAGATGGGAAAGATTCTGATGTTTTTTGTGGTTTTTTATTGAAATTGGGTATTCTACGAACTTTTCATATTTTTCAATTTGAATTTTTTATTGGGATGTTTGATCTCATGATACGATAGAATTATTTTGGTGTTATTTACTATTTTGCATACCATTAAAAATCTACTAAATCTGACTATTTTTTATCAACATGGAGATTCTTTCAAGGAATTTTTGGAAATAATACAAGTTTTAGAATGTGTGTTTATGGCCTTGGTCGAGCATTAACATGAGTATTCCAACCATATAACATATCCACATTATTAAGTGAAAATACAAAGGGTGTATACCACATTTTCAATAGATTTAATAACTCAAGTATATGGGGCTCCAATCTATGCATAATATAAAAAACCAATATAGTAATATCACAAAAAATAGAACCTCAATATCTCAAATTAGTGAAATATTCATGCATAGGAGTTTCAATTACTTGTAAACTATGTACCCTTAAATTAGCATTTTATTTCAATTAAATTTTCCTCTCATGTATGTTTTCCATTGGAAAATATGTTACTCCAATTTGTTTATTTATCCCTCCTCCCTCACCATCCTGCACATTTATCCATTGGATACAATCAATTAATTTTATCTTTCATGTATCAACACAACCAATAATATAACAAATAGGTCATCACAAATCATCTATACTCCTTTTCAGTAATAATTATATCTTCCTCAAGTCTTACTTCCTTACTATTATGTGAAACTTATTCTTATCTACATTCTCATCTTCACTCTCAAACTCTTCATTCTCAAAGTCTTCTTCACTTTTAGGTTTCACCTTCTAAACATGCTATACTTCTAAATATGGTTTAACATGAGGGGTGAGCTTTGATACACTCATGATGGGAACTAAATTAGGTACATGTGTAATTGTATCTTTAAATACAATAGGCTAGATAGTTGATGGTGGTAATAATAATGATATAAGGTTGTAACAAATGTAATTTATTTTAATATAGACTTCATTCCATAATGATGCACTATAAATGGCAACTGGTATTTTTAGATATATAATTTACATGTATAAGCATTTTTGGGAATCATTACATGCATTTAAAAGGGTGACAAGTTTCATTTTGTTTACTATCAATAATTTCCTATCTTGAAGGAGGGTTAGTGTTTTAATTCTAGGAATTATTAGACTGTTGGACCAAATTTTATGTTTGTCTCCACCTATTTTTTTTAGACTAAGAAGATGTAGATCAAAAATTTAGTGTTGTTTATCATTTTGAAAAGTTATAAATTTATTTGGGGTTTTCAGAGTAGTTAGTTTTGGAAGGAAATGGTTGTATGAAAAGAGGTCATGGATACTAGATATTTAGGAGTATTTTATTTATCTTATATGATATTTTAATTGAATCAAAATTGTAAAAAATTGATTTATTGGTGCCTTTATGTGTCTCAAGGTGAGACACCTATTTTCATCTAGGTGAGTATTAAAATACATATAGGTTGGTGAAATTTAATTATGTAAAAAGGATAAATATAATATATAAGTGTTAATAAAAGATAAAATAAATATGTAAATGCATAAAGGATTCAAAGACTCATACAAGAAGATAAGTGAAAAGGTAATTTAGAGAGCCTTTATAGGCAAATATATTAAGAGAAGAAGGTAGGCCACTAATTAAATGAGATTTATATTTTACAACCTCACTCTGGTTATAATTTATCATTATTTATCACTTCATATTTCTTTCAATGTTTATGGCTTTGCTTTTAAATATTTTAGTATTTAATTTTATCCACTAAATTACTCTAACACATTCCCTTTCAAATAATTGTTTTTGTAGACATAAAAATCCTACTAAAGCTACTAAATTATAACCTATTTCATATTTATTTTCCCATTTTGATCTTTCCTCATCCATCCAATCTACATGCCATATGAAAATTTCTCATAATGATGCATCTATGGATCCATGCCTCCCAAGTAGTGAATCTATGACATGTTATCCTTTATTTTATTATATATTATTTTAAATTCATACCCCAACATTTTTCTCACCCATTTTTTTTCTTTATATAAAAACCTATGTTTAAATAATTATTTTAGATAATCATTATAATTTTCACCTTAAAGTATCTAACTATCATATAATATCTCCATCATTTTACTACATTAAGAATGACCATCATATCCTTCGTGTAGATATTATTTAAAAAATTTTTACCTTTGAGCTAATGAATCTAAAATTTAATGTTTCATTCTTCTTACATTCATAACACTACCATTCCATATTTTGACACATAACATTATAGAATGAGGGGCTTTGAATAATATAGAATAGAAAAAACTAGAGTGGACTACATGGCCTCATTTAGTTTGTCAAATTCCTTACTGGTGGATTCATTCCAATAGTAAGGGTCCTTATTCAAAAAATTTGTTAGCAATGCTAATATACTCAAGATTTCAAAAATTAATTATAGTAATCTATCAGCCAAAAAAAACCCTTAAATATTCTTGAGGTATTTTGTAAGTTTTCATTATATCATGCCCTTGATCTTGTAATGGAATACTTTGAATCCTTCATGTGATACAATATGTCCTAATTACTCTAGCTCATATATTCCTAAATTACACATGGAAGTCTTAACATAAAGCTGATACTATTCCATAATTATCAATATTTGATTCACATGTTGCAAGTGTTCTTCCCATGTTTTATTTTATATTAATATATCATCAAAAACTACAATGTTCTTAAAAATCTAAAATGTAGATGGTGCATTTTTTAGACCAAATGGAATTAACAAAAAATTGTAGTGGCCTTCATGAATTCTAAATTTTTTCTTATGTATATCCTCATTTATGATTAGAATTTGATGATAACCTAAACAAAGATCTAGTTATGTAAAGTAGACAACACCATTAAATTAATTTATAAAATCATCAATTACTATAATAGGTAAATTATCTTTGGTGGTTTACTTTTTTGTTATTTATAATCTAGTCACATCCTCTAAGTATCATTCTTATGCACTATTACCATATGGTATGAACATGTGTTTTGGATATGAATCATAATGACATCCTCCAATGTTTATTTTACCATATTTTAAATATCACTCTTATATACATATGGGTAACTATATGGTATAATGTTTATTAGTTGAATCCATGATACCAATCATATGGGATGATCGTGTTCCATTTTTTATGGTATTCATTTTATATTTTTTATAAAAAAAATAGTGTTTATCAATAATTTTATATAGATCAGACTATGTAGACATCTTTTTTGGTTTTTAAATAAGGAAAAAAAATGATATATAAATTTATTTTCCCCTTTTTTAAATATTTTACATGTACTATTACTAACTGACTATGGAGACTTTTCACACAATGTTCCTATTTCAAATGTCTAGCCTTCATAATTAAAATACACAAATAATTATTTGAAATTAATCTCTATCTTTCCCAAGGTTAGCATTTGATTTTAATTCAATTTTACTCTCTTGTATGGTTTCCATTTGAAATTATGTTACTTCAATTTTTTTATTTATCCCTACTCTCTCACCATCCTACAAATTTGTCCATTAGATATAATCAAGTAATTTTATCTTTCCAATATAAACACAACTAAGAATACAACAAATAGGTGAGGAAAAATCTTTTATACTTATTTTTGATAATAATTATACCTTCCTCAAGTCTTAATTCCTTACTTTTGTGTGCCACTTCTTATCATCTACATTCTCATCTTCACTCTCAAACTATTCAGTCTCAAAGTCTTCTTCACTTTTAGGTTTCACCTGCTAAACTCACTATACTTCTAAATATTTTTTAACATGAGGGATGAGCTTTGATACACTCAACATGGGTACTAAATTAGTTACATGTGTAATTGTCTCTTTAACTATAATAGGTTAGATAGTTGAGGGAGGTAATAATAATGATATAAGGTTGTAACAAATGTAATTTATTTTAATATAGACTTCATGCCATAATGATGCACTATAAATGGCAATTGGTAGCTATAGATATAGAATGCATAGGTATAAGTATTTTTGGGAATCATTAAATATATCTAAAAGGGTGATGATTTTTATTTTATTTACTGTCAAGAATTTCCTATCTTGAAGGAGGGTTAGTTTTTTTCTTCTAGGAATGATTTGACCATTGGACCAAAGTTTATGTTTGTCTCCACCTAATTTTTTTAGCCTAAGAAGATGCAGATCAAAAAGTGAAAGTGGTTTATGATATTGAAAAGTTATAAATTTATTTGGTGTTTTCAAAGTAGTTAGTTTTGGAAGGGAATGGAGCTATGGAATGAGGTCATGGATATTAGGTATTTAAGAATATTTAATTTATCTTATATTATATTTTAATTAAATCAAAACTATAAAAAATTGAATTATTGGGGACTTTGTGTGTCTCGAGGTGAGACACCTATTTTAGTCCAGGTGAGTATTAACATAAATATAGGTAGGTGAAATTTAATTATTAAAAAATGAGAAAACTAGTATATAAGTGTTAAGAAAGAGAAAATAAAGAGGAAAAGGCATACAAGATTCAAATATTCATAGGATAAGATGAGTGAAAAGGGAATCTATAGATCCTTTATAGGAAAATATATGAAGAGAATAAAGTATGTCATTAATTAAATGAGATTTATCTTTTATGGTCTCATCTTGGTTATATTTTATCATTATTTATCATTTCATATTTATTTCAATTTTTATGTCTTAGTTTTTAGATATTCTATTATTTAATTCTTGCCTCAATATTACTCTAACACATTCCCTTTCCAATAATTATTTTCATAGACATAAAAATCCTACTAGAGCTACTAAATTATAACCTATGTCATTTTTATTTTCCCATTTTGATATTTCCTCATGCACCCAATCTACATGCCATATGACAATTTCTCATAATGATTCATATATGGATTCATGGCTTCTGAATAGTGAATCTATGACATGTTATCCTTTATTTTCTTATATATTATTTTAAATTCATACCCCAAAATTTTTATCACCCACTTTTGTTGTTCTTTATATTAAAATATATGTTCAAATAATTATTTTAGATAGTCATGATCATTTTCACCTTAAAGTGTCTTCCCATTATAAAATTTTTACCTTTGAGCTAATGAATCTAAAATTTAAGGTTTCATTCTTCCTACATTCGTAACACTACCATTCCATATCCTGACACATCACATTATACACTAAGGGTTTTTGAATAACCTAGGAAAGACAAAACTAGAGTGGAACACATGGCCTCATTTAGTTTTTCAAATTCCTTAGTGGTAGATTAATTCTAATGGGAAGGTTACTTATTCAAAAAAAAAATTATCGATGCTAATATACTCCTTAAGTTTTAACAAATCAATTATAGTAATGTATCAGCCAAAAAAAGCCCTTAAAGTTTCTTGAGGTTTTTTGTAAGTTGTCATTATATCATGCCCTTAATATTGTAATGGAATAATTTAAATCCATGTGATATAATATGGAATAAGTACTCTAGATCATATCTTAATAAATTACACATGGATGTCTTAACATAAAGCTGATACTATTCCATAATTATCAATAGTTCATTCACATGTTTCAAGTGTTCTTCCTATGTTTTATTGTATATTAATATATCATTAAAAAATACAATTTTCTTAAAAATCTAAAATGTAGATGGTGAATTTTTTAGACCAAATGAAATTAACAAAGAATCATTGTGGCCTTCATGAATTCTAATTTTTTTTTATCAATATCCTCATGTATGATTAGAATTTGATGATAACCTAAATAAAGATCTAGTTATGTAAAGTATACAACACCATGAAATTAATATATAAAATCATCAATTACTATAATAGGTAAATTATAGTTGATGGTTTAATTATTTAGTTATTTATAATCTAGGCACATCCTCTAAGTATCATCCTTATTATGCACTATTATCATATGCTATAAATATGTGCTTTGGCTATGAATGATATTGACATCCTCTAATATTTTTTTTACCATATTTTAAATATCACTCTTATATAAATATGCATACCTATATGGTATAATTTTTTGTAGTTGAATCCATGATACCAATCAAATGGGATGATCATGTTCTATTTTTTATGGTATTGATTTTGAAATTTCTATAAACAAAATAGTGTTTATCAATAATTTTATATAGATCAGGCTATGCAGACATCTTTTTTGGTTTTTTTAATAAGGAAAAAAAATGTGATAAATTTATTTTCCCATTTTAAAAATATTTTACATCTACTATTACTAACTAACTATGGAGAATTTTCACACAATATTCATATTTCAAATGTCTTACCTTTATAATGAAAATGCATGAACAATTATTTGAAATTCATATCTATCATGCCCAAGGTTAGCATTTGTTTTAAATTCAATTTTCCTCTCATATAGGTTTTCCATTGGAAAATATGTTAATCCAATTTGTTTATTTATCTCTCATCCCTCACCATCTAGCTAATTTGTCCATAAGAGACAATCAAGTAATTTTATCTTTCTCGTATCAACACAACCAAGAGTACAAAAAATAGGTGAACACTAATCATTTGTAATCCTTTTTAATAGTGATTATACCTTCCTCAAGTCTTGTTTCCTTATTGTCATGTGTCACTTCTCATCATCTACATTCTCATATTCACTCTCAAAATCTTAATTCTCAAAGTCTTCTTCCCTTTTAGGTTTCACCTATTAAACTCACTATACTTATAAATATGGTTTAACATGAGGGGTGAGATTTGATACACTAGTCATGGGTATTGAATTAGGTACATGTGCAATTGTATCATTGACTACAAGAGGTCAGATACTTGAGGGAGGTAATAATAATGATATAAGGTTGTAACACATGTAATTTTTTTTAATATATACTTCATGCCATAATGATGCACTATACATGGAAATTAGTAGCTGTAGATATATAATGCATAGGTATAAGTCTTTTCTAGAAGCATTACATGCATCTAAAAGGGTGATGAGTTTTATTTTCTTTACTTTTAGGAATTTCCTACCTTGAAGGAGGGTTAGTGTTTTGATTATGGGAATGATTAGACCACATGACCAAAGTTTGTGTTTGTCTCCACCTAATTTTTTTAGCCCAAGAAGATGTAGATAAAAAATTGGAAGTTTTTTATGATTTTGAAAAGTTATAAATTTATTTAGGGTTTTCAGAGTAGTTAGTTTTGGAAGGGAATGGAACTATGGAAAGATGTCATGGATATTAGATATTTAAAAGTATTTTATTTATCTTATATGATTTTTTAATTGAATCAAAATTGTTAAAAAATGATTTATTTTGCACTTTGTGTGTCTTGAGGTGAGGCATATATTTTAGTCCAAGTGATTATTAACAAAGATATAGGTGGGTGAAATTTAATTATGTAAAAAGGAGAAAACTAATATATATGTGTTAATAAAAGAGAAAAGAAAGAGTGAAATGCATAAAGAAGTCAAATATTCATACGAGAAGATTAGTGAAAAGGGAATTCAGAGAGCATTTATAGGCAAATATATAAAGAAAATAAGGTAGGCCATTAATTAAATGAGATTTACCTTTTATGGCCTCATCTTATTTATATTTTATCATTATTTATCACTTCATATTTATTTCAATTTTTATGGCTTTGAGTTTCAATATATTTTTATTTAATTCTTGCCACTAAATTACTCTAACACATTCCCTTTCCAATAATTGTTTTCATAGACCTAAAAATCCTACTAAAGCTTCTAAATTATAATGTATGCCATTTTTTATTTCCCATTTTGATCTTACCTCATCCACCCAATCTACATGCCATATGAAAAATTATCATAATGATGCATATATGGATTCGTGCCTCTTGAATATTGAATATATGACATGTTATCCTTTATTTTCTAATATATTATTTTAAATTCATACCCCAACATTTTTATCAGCCATTTTTGTTTTTATTTATATTAAAACCTATGCTCAAATAATTATTTTAGATAATCATGATCATTTTCACATTAAAGTGTTTTCCCATCATATAAGGTCTCCATTATTTTACTACATGAAGAGTGACCATCATATCCTTCTTATAGATATTATTTACAAAATTTTTACATTTGAGATAATGAATATAAAATTTAAGGTTTCATTCTTCCTACATTTATAACACTACCATTCCTTATCTTGACATATCATATTATAACATGAGGGGCCTATAATAATCTAGGATAGAAAAAACTAGAGTGGAACACATGTCCTCATTTAGTTTGTTAAATTCCTTAGTGGTAGATTCATTATAATTGGAAGGGTCCTTATTAAAAAATGTTGTCAGTGATGCTAATATACTCCTTAAGTTTTCATAAATCAATTATAATAATCTATCAGCCAAAAAAAACCCTTGAAGGTTATTGATATTTTTTGTAAGTTATCATTATATCATGCCCTTGATCTTGTAATGGAATACTTTGACTCCTTCATATGATATAATATGACCTATGTAATCTAGTTCCTATATTATTAAATTACACATGAATGTATTAGCATAAAGCTAATACTATTACATATTTATTAATACTTGATTAAGATGTTTCAAGTGTTTATCCCATTTTTTATTGTATATTAATATATCATCAAAAAATACAATGTTTTTAAAAATATAAAATGTAGATGGTGCATTTTTTAGACCAAAGGTAATTTAAAAAAAATTATAGTGGCCTTCAAGAATTCTAAAATTTTACTTATGTATATCCTCATGTATGATTAGAATTTGATTATAACCTAAACAAAGATCCAGTTATCTAAAGTAAATAACACCATGCAATTAATTTTTTTAAAAATAAATTATTATAATAGGTTAATTATATTTTATGGTTTAATTATTTAGTTATTTATAATTTAGGCACATCCTCTAAGTATCATCCTTATTATGCACTATTAGCATATGATATGAATATGTGTTTTGTCTGTGCATTATAATGCCATCCTCCAATGTTTATTGTACCATATTTTAAATATCACTCTTATATACATATGGGTGCCTATATGGTATAATGTTTGGTAGTTGAATCCATGATACCAATCAAATGGGATGATCATGTTTCATATTTTATTATATTCATTTTACAAATTATATAAAAAAAAATAGTGTTTATCAATAATTTTCTATAGATCAGGATATATAGACATCTTTGTTGTTTTTTTAAATAAGGAAAACAAATGTGATATAAAAAAAATTCCACTTTTTTTAATATTTTTAATCTACTATTACTAACTAACTATGGAGAATTTTCACACAATATTCATATTTCAAATGTCTTTCCTTCATAATGAAAATTCATGAACAATTCTTTGAAATTCATCTCTATCATGCCCAAGGTTAGCATTTGATTTCAATTCAATTTTACTCTCATGTATGTTTTCCATTATAAAATATATTACTCTAATTTGTTTATTTATCGCTCCTCCCTCACCATCCTACACATTTTTCCATCAAATATAATCAATTAATTTTATCTTTCTCGTATCAACACAACCAAAAATACAACAAATAAGATAGCACAAATCATCTGTACTCATTTTCAATAATAATTATACCTTCCTCAAGTATTGATTCCTTATTATTATGTGTCACTTATTATCATCTAAATTCTCATCTTCACTCTCAAAATATTAATTCTCAAAGTCTTCTTCACTTTTAGGTTTCACTAGCTAAAATTTTTATACTTACAAATATGGTTTAACATATGGGGTGAGCTTTGATACACTCAGCATGGGTACTAAATTTTGTAGATGTGCAATCGTGTCTTTAAATAAAATAGGTTAGATAGTTGAGGGAGGTAATAATAATGATAGAAGGTTGTAACACATGTAATTTATTTTTCTATATACTTCATGCCATAATGATGCACTATAAATGGCAAATGGTAGATATAGATATAGAATGCATAGGTATAAGTCTTTTTAGGAAGCATTAAATACATATAAAAGGGTGACGAGTTTCATTTTATTTACTATCAATAATTTACTATCTTGAAGGAGGGCCAATCTTTTACTTCTAGGAATGATTAGACCATTAGATAAAAGTTTATGTTTGTCTCCACCTAATGTTTTTAGCCTAAGAAGATGTAGATCACAAATTTAAAGTTGTTTATGATTTTGAAAATTTATAAATTTATTTAGGGTTTTAGAGTAGTTAGTTTTTGAAGGAAATGGATCTATGGAAAGAGGTCATGGATATTAGGTATTTAGGACTATTTTATTTACCTTATATGATTTTTTAATTGAATCAAAATTGTTAAAAAATGATTTATTAGGGCCTTTGAGTGTCTTGAGGTGAGACACCTATTTTATTCCATGTGAGTATTAACATAGATATAGGTGGGTTAAATTTAATTATGTAAAAATGAGAAAACTAATATATAAATGTTAATAAATGAGAAAATAAAGAGGTAAAGGCATACAGGAGTCAGATATTCATATAATAATATGAGTGAAAAGGGAATGTAGAGAGATTTTATAGGCAAATATATGAAGAGAATAAGGTAGGCCATTAATTAAATGAGATTTATCTTTTATGGCCTTATCCTAGTTATAGTTTATCGTTATTTATGTATTCATATTTATTTCAATGTTTATGGCTTTGATTTTAAATATTTTATTATTTATTTCTTACCACTAAATTACTCTAACACATACCCTTTCCATTAATATTTTTCATAGACATAAAAATGCTACTGGAGATATTAAATTATATCATATGTCATTTTTAATTTCCCATTTTTATCTTGCCTCATCCACCCAATCTACGTGCCCATGAAAATTTCTCATAATGATGCATCTATGGATTCATGCCTCCTGAATAATGAATCTATGACATGTTATCCTTTAGTTTCTTATATATTATTTTAAATTCATACCCCAACATTTTTCTCACCCAATTTTGTTGTTATTTATATTAAAACCTATGTTCAAATAATTATTTTAGATAATCATGATATTTTTCACCTTAAAGTGTCTGCCCATCATATAAGGTCTCCATTGTTTTACTACTTGAATAATTACTATCATATCCTTCATATAGATATTGTTTAGAAAATTCTTACCTTTGAGCTAATGAATTTAAAATTTAAGGTTTCATTCTTCCTACATTTGTAACACTACCATTCCATATCCTGACACATCACATTATAACATGAGGGGCTTTGAATAATATATGATAAATAAACCTAGAGTGGAACACATGGCCTCATTTATTTTTAAAAATTCCTTAGTGTTCATTTAATTCCAATGGGAAGCGTCCTTATTAAAAAAATTTGTTAGCAATGCTAATATACTCCTTAAGTTTTCACAAATCAATTATAGTAATTTATCAACCCAACAAAAACCATTGAATGTTCTTGAGGTTTTTTCTTAAGCTGCCATTATATTATCCCTTGATCTTGTAATGGAATACTTTGACTCCTTCATGTGATACAATATGAACTAAGTACTTTAGCTCATATATTCAAATATTACACATGGAAGTCTTAGTGTAAACGTGATACTATTCCATAACTATCAATACTTGATTCACATGTTTCAAGTGTTCTTCCTTTATTGTATATTAACATATCATCAAAAAATATAATGTTCTTAAAAATCTAAAATGAAGATGGTGCATTTTTTAGACTACAGGGAATTAACAAAAAATAATAGTGGCCATCAATAATTCTAAATTTTTTCTTATGTATATCCTCATGTATGATTAGAATTTGATGATAACCTAAACAAAGATCTAGTTATGTAAATTAGACAACACCATGCAATTAATTTATAAAATCATCAATTACTATAATAGGTAAATTATCTTTGATGGTTTACATTTTTGGTTATTTATAATCTAGGTGCATCCTCTAAGTATCATCCTTATTATGCACTATTAAAATATGGTATGAATTTGTGCTTTGGATATGCATGATAATGCCATCCTCAAATATTTCTTGTACCATATTTTAAATATCACTCTTATAAATATATGGGTACCTATAAGGTATAATGTTTTGTATTTGAATCCATGATACCAATAAAATGTGTTTAACATGTTCCATTTTTATGGTATTCATTTTGTAATTTCTATAAAAAATAGTGTTTATCAATAATTTTCTATAGATCAAGATATGAAGTCATCTTTGTTGGTTTTTTTAATAAGGAAAAAATGTGATATAAATTTATTTTCCACTTTTTTTAATATTTAACATCTACTATTACTAACTAAATATGGAGAATTTTCACACATTATTCATATTTCAAATGTCTTGCCTTCATAATGAAAATACATGAATAATTATTTTAAATTCATCTCTATCATGCCTGAGATTGTGAGCCATTGAACTCCCAAAACTATGCCAGACCCACCATGGGAATGGAAAACATAGGAGAGTCTAGCTTATAATCTCTCATGGAAATTTTGAACACGTGGAATTTCCTTAAACAATGTATTGTTCCTCTATCTATAATCATGACTTGAAATTCTAAAACCAAATAAGGAAAACAAATCAAGCATGTTGCCAATTTGTTTTATGAGGTTGTGTACTCCCTAAGGCAATAAGTAATATACCCTTATGTTTCTTCAAGAAAACCATAACCTTGTGGGTTTTTGGATTGTTAATACCTAAAATATCATGGCACAAAATAGTTAGTTGGTAATATTTATATTCATCCTCTATATTCTCCTCACTCTCAAATGATAATGCATCATCCTCTTTGTCATCATTGAACCTTTAAAATTAAAACAATTTATTATGAACACATTTGTTTCCTTTAATATTTTTTTACCATAATTGAAACATGAACTTTTTTATTTTTTTTCTTCATTTTTTTTAGGATTCAATTTGGAAGGTTCAAGGAATTATTGTTCTAGAGTAATATGTTCTATACTAGTAGTGAATTCCAATCATTTGACCATATCTTTTTCCTCTACCTTGTATGTGAATAACATGGAATCTAATACTAAACATGGATTAAACATGTGAACATAAAATTTTATTTTATCCTTGATCTCACCTATAATAGGACATTTAGGATTTCTTATGTGATATCATTCAGACACATAGATAGGTTATGTAATTGTTTAATATAATCCTTGACAACACCCAATTGTCTCAATATTTGTAGTTAGATAAAATAGTTTCATGTAACACTATTGTGGTAGTGTATTTTAAGCTCATAAAAAAAACATACTAGGTAGTAGTGTCTATTTTTTTTTTTTTTTGAGCGCATAACAATCTAGACCAAATTAATTGATTTGGCTCTAGATACAAAGATGCCATGACCAAATTATGTGAAAAAGGGGTTTGATTTAGATAAAATAAAATTTCCATTTTATTGAACTAGGTGAATGGATCTTTGCCATAAAACATTCACACTTAAATTTTTTTTAGCATGTTCATCAAACCAATATTTATGTTTTGTTTTTTCTACTTGGGAGAACTTGAGTGGTTTAGTGTAGAATTATTGGATGGTGGCATTACCTAAACATTAACTAAGAGAGTTTTCAATGAACCATTTATGGTGATCAACTATAACTTAAATTTATTTTGTTATTTAGGTATGATATTTAATGTAGATGTTATAAATGATGTGAAAATATAATGTGAATCACTTGAATCAATAATTGACTCTTTGGATGTGTCTAGAAGAAATTGTCATCTTTTGTATAGTACAAACTAATTATGTGTTATGTAACCTAGTAGATTTTTCTAAGGTAGATTTTCTTACCTACTTCCATAAAGGATATTTTCATGTTTCTAAACCATACTTATGTCAAATATTTAGGGACTAACTATGCACATAATTTTATAAATTATTCTCCTAATATTTAAAGTTATAGATCCAAATTTTAAAATGTGTTTTGGTTTTCAAAATGGAAATAGAGATAGTTTGACCTGAACTCAATAAATACCTAAGGAATGGCTAAAAACTTCTTCCATATCTAATACTCTAAAGAGAGAAGCGAAATCACATGTATTTATCCCTATTAGGTGTAAGTGTGTAATAGTGATCCTTTAGTGAATGAAGCCTATGATCTATCCCTTGACACTCAAAAAATATATTTTTTTCTTAGCTTCAAAGTGCTTTAGACTTGTATAGGAATTTATCCTAATGAATGATTTCTAAATTTAAAATAATGGGGAAATCCATTATAATCTGCAAGTGATTGATGTATGTTTAATTGGTTATTACTAGAGAGTGAATATGTTTTGACCTATGTATGTGTTTAAATGAGACTCTTTGGATAATTTATTATCCCAATGTCATAATAAATTTATGGTATGGCCCATAAAAAGGATATAATTTTTAAAAGTGATGTTTTCATGGTATTTTATGATTCCGTAAGGTTTTAGATGAGTCTATAATATTAGAATAGTCTTAGTTTGACATTTTTTATATCAAGAGGGAATATTTATTTGATGATATAGATATAGTATAAATATTATTTTGAAAATTTTAGACACAAATTATATAATTAATGTATGTGAATAATATTAAATTGAGAATATTTGACACATAAAAATCATGTAGATGGGATAGAAAGGTGAAAAAGATCCATATATGTAAGCACAACTAATGTAAGGTGAAGGCAGGTCAAAAGAGAATTTTATAATTATATATTCCATAATTTTAGTGTTTAAAATTCCACCTTTTATTATAGTATTTAAATTAAATAAAATGCTATAGTAAAAACATTAATATGTTTACCTATCTATGTGTACACACTTTTTATTTGGGAGGATCTGATTGTCCAATTTGATCCATGTAACCTAAAATGAATATAATAATAAATATCCATGTATGAAGTCTTAAATTTAAAATGAAATTTAATTTTTCTAAGATTAAATAGAAACAAAGGAATGAACTTCTAATTAAGTGAATCGTGTTGCCTTAGGAAATTGCATTAGAGATGATGCTTCATTTTTGAATCTTTGTAAGGTTGTGATACTCTATTAAGTCACTTGGAAAATTTATAGGAAATCATTCCAAATATTTATTTACCAAGGAAAGGACATGGATTTTGAAAATAAATGACTTAACCCTCATAAAAAATGTAGTGCTTAGGTTTATTAATGTCATCAAACCTCAACCATACTACTTGTGTAAATAATATTAAAACCAAAGACAAATTTTGGAAACCACATATTGGGCTCAATTTGAGTAATTCATAGGCGCTATATAATTTCATAACCTCAACTACATTACTCATTTAACTCAATCAACTGATGTAGATGGACTTATAAATTCAAAGTGCTCACTTATATGTATCTTACATGCCAATTTAATATAAATGTAATTGTGTGCATATGAATTTTAAAAACATCATGCCCCATGACCTAATCCAATAGGTTAAAAAATGATATAACATATTATACATCTATATTCTATCTTGTCCCAATCATTAAAACTTACAACTTGCATTCCTATAAAATTTATGCATATGTATGACGTATTCCCTCTATACATGTTTAAATCTTTAAATATAAAAAATATATTATTTTTGATAAAACATGTGTTCATATATTGGGAACACTGCCCCCCCCCCCCCCCCTCACCAAATATATCTCAATCTATAAATATTTATCCCAAAATATGAACCAAAATGAAATATTAAACAAATATGAGTATCTTGAAAACTATAATATGCCCCAAAAATTGATGTTTTTTATTCATAGAGATTTAAATATATATGAAAACACACTAATATGCCCACATTTTGAGGTGAGAATTTATTCTAAATATTAATCTCCATAAAATAAAATATTTAATCACATCATGTTATTTAAAAATATGTAATCATGAAAAATCATATTTTAACATAAGGAGAATATGCCACCATAGTAATGTATAGATCATCAATAATATATGTAACATGTAAAATGAAAGTCATACAACTATCAAGTAAAGATATTTAAATGAAATAGACATGCAATATTAACCATCATTGAAATATATACCAAATAAGACTACACGATAAATGTGTATGATGTGAATCATGGAACCACTTAAAAATAGGAAGGTGTGTCATGTAGATCATGACACATAAAAACTATGTAAACTCAAAAAAAAAAAGGATACAATTGTATATTTATCCACTCATAATTACACAATTTCATGGCCAAGACACACATAATAACACTCAATGTCACGTAAGTCCAAGGGTTATATATAATGAATAATTTAATTTCACACAAAATTTTGAGGGTTACATACAATGGATAAAAATAAATTTCACATAATGCCAAGGGACATACACAATGGATAATAACATGTCACAAATAAGACTAAGATCTACACATAATGAAAATCACATTTCACAAAAGATAAAAGGACTAGAGAAGGATGCATATAATACTACATTTAATCCAAATAATTTAATTCACTAATATTGAATTAAAAATAAATAATAAATGATTCATATATTTCAAATGAAATGTCACCGATGAATCATAGAAAAATATTAATTATTTTATGCTATGAATCTATGTTAATGCCACATCATATTAAAGTAACATAAACATGAAATATAACACTATAAATAATATTAAAGAGATAAATAATTGTGTAAAAAATAAATTTATCTCAACATAAAAAAATTATAAAGGTCATAAAAATATAACTTGTATCAATGGAACTAATAATAACATATGCTCCCAACATTCACATGGATTTTTGATTTATGAATTTATTACATCTATGCATCCATGGATCATGTGGAACATGTATGTCTACTATCACACTCATATATACCATGAAATTCATATGAATATGAAAAAATATATATATTATACAAAAATGTGAATCATAACATAAATGAATAAATGAAAAATAGAAAACATGTCATACTCAGGTCATGATTTATTTTATCTTTTTGAAATATTTGAAATTTTTGGCATACATCGATATAGTCAAGCAAGGCAAAGTAGAAAAACTTATAAAATATATGAATGTGAGAAGATATAAAAACACATATCATATGTTAAGACATAATGTTTACTAAATTTAATAACATGGAAATGTGGAGGAAGCAAAGGTAATAAATATTTTCCACTATATATATATATATATATATGAATCACAAAAATGTAGCTTAGTAGATTAAATGGAGATAAGAATAAGCATTCTCCTAGTGGTAAATAATTATTTTGTTCTTAGGTAATATATAAATATAAATGTAAGTGATTATTTAATATTAATGTATTTCATAACATATATAGTTAGTTATTAAGTAGGAGTGGAAAAACATCATGCCTCAAATAATGTGCACTGGGATGACACTTGTAAAATATGTATCATTTTAGAATAAATGTCTTTTTTTTTTCTAGATCAAAATAAATGATAAAAATCAATGGCTAAGTGAAAACAAATATAAGGGATTTAATAATTATAAATGCAAGAGTGTATACACACATGTGTCAATATATAATAACACATTGAATAAGTAATCTAGAAAATATGAAGAATGTATCCAAAATATATTATGTTACTTCAAGTTAAATATCCCATCAATTGGATTCTCATATGTATGTTTGGTATCATGTCATATTAATCTAATACATTTACCTATTCATCCTACATTATAAAAATGTCATTCTTATTATCTTTTATATATTTAGTAGGATATGCATAACCAACCACACCATATTTTGGGATTGAGTTATTACTCATTTTTTAAATTTATGAATATGTTATATGATATGAATATCATGATAGTATAATGTGATTACATTATATGTCTTTGTTTGATTACTAGTTGGAGGAATGATTTCTAATTTATGTTATTAATCTTAAAATGTTATTTTATTATCAATATTTTAAATCTTATTTGTAACTATATAAGGATTCAATATCATTTTTTCAATCTTAGTGGAATAAATAGTTTCCACTTGCATATGTAGATGCTCCATAATTTGGAATATAGAAGATGTCCCCTTATAATATTAATGTAATATAATAATTAATATAATGTAATGTTGTGACCATAAATGTGACCCATGATTTTCCTAATATAGCATTGTACTAAACCAAGATAGGATAAATTTTAAATCTGAAGTTTTGTGATGTGTTACAAATAAATATATGCCAAATAATAGCTCATATTAAACAATAATATGCCATAGTTGAATCCAAGTGTTGAATGTCATATCCAAGAGACTTTAAAATTGTCATGCTATATATGTTAACTTTTTAAGAGGGTTAAAATGTGATCTATGTGAATTTATTAACATCTATTGAGGAATATCTACCATACACTTTATGAATGAAGAAGTTTTTTTATATTCCACCTTTTAAATTATGCTTATGAAATTAGTATTTGGTAGTGAAATATTTTGTACTTGTGATGAATAAGAGATTTCACAAAAATAAAGGAGACAAAGTTTCTCCTTTATTAAGAGGTTATGTTCCCTTTATTGAAAAAATATAAATATTTGCAACATTTAAATGTTTAATGAAGTATTGGGTTATGCTAATTTCAACTGAAATGAAAAAATAAAATAAAGGGAGGTGAAGACTCACACATGAATGAGAAAACATAAATTTCATCCAAATCACAAAAAAAAAATGTATATGAAAATTGAAATTATTTTTTGAGATTAATTATAGTATTACTTGAATTGAGAGATATGAATTAACATAGGAAAAAATACACATCCACAAAGAAAAGGCAAGACACAAAAATCTATAATTCCCTAGTGTTCTCAATTTTAAGAATGAACACAGTTTATTTATCCTTCATTTAAAGAAAAATAATAATAGAGATTAAATAACTTTTGTAAAATTTAAATTTTTCCTATTTATAGAGATAGGATGGAATAGAATGGAATGACAATTCACATTACATGTGAACTTTGGTATTCTTAGTTTAATCTTATCAGATGGAAAGATAGATGGTCATGTTTCAAAGTTGGAATGAAAAAAATAAATGAATAACTACTAAAGTGAGTTAGTTACAAGAATATGGTGAGATGATTGAAGGATATAAACAATAATGGTTGAACTAAAATCATTATTATAATTTTTTGAGTGTGTAATTTGATGCGACAAGGGCAGAATTCAAAGAGGCTCAGAGAATGGAAGTCAAATAATCATTTTCTTGGAATGATAAGAGATAAGCAATGAATGAAAAATGTATTAAGTAAAGAGGCTCATCTATGTTTTATTGATGCAATATTCTAAAGTGTTGAAGAGTAGGGAATAAACATTATCATTCTTTCATTTTTGGAATGAGAGGAGTTGAGATGAGTCGAGCCATAGATATATAAATATGAGGCTCATTAGAGCATAAAGGAATAATGGTCAAATTGGAAAAATACCAGAGTGTCAAATAGATAAATTTAGACATAAAGAAAGGGTGAAAGAAGAGTTAAGATCATACAAGAGTTTTTTGAATGAGAAATGAGAAGTTTTAGATTAGACATGCAAAAAATATGAGAGACTTGGATTCTTTTGTGAATCTAATTCATGAATTTGAAGTGTAAATGTCTAATTGGTTGGTGACATCAAATTAAGCTAGGTTGGTGCTCAGTATAGGGAGTGGGCACTTCTTTAGAGTTAGTTCTCTTAAAAAATGGGATTGGTGTCTCTTTGGGATGGGTGTCCTTAAATGTAAACAATGAGGTCAGTTAGTGAGACAAACTTTATGAGGATGGATTATAACATTAACATCTATCAACATTCTCACTATGGTTTTTACCTTTGTGTTTCCACATATAAATATGGTGTTGTGTGTTGTGATATTTTGCATGTCATATCTTTCATATATTTATTTAATATTGCATTTGTTTAAAATTCATCTTGAAAGTTGTAAGTAATTAATTTTGAGATCTACTAATTCACCCCCCTCTCAGTAGGTAGGTGTGTTCAACAATTGGTATCAAATCCAAGGGTTCCAAAAGATAAGATTAATTAGTAGGGGTTGATTTTGAATTCTGAACACAAAATTTCCTGTAATGAAGGAACTTCATCAAACAAGGCACCTTTGTTTAATGGGTCTAACTATACCTTTTGGAGCATAAGGATGGAATCATATTTTACCTCCTTGGGGTTTGATGTTCTGATGTCTATTGAGAATGGATACACACCCCCTGTTGTTTTTCCTACTGATTAGGTAGTGAAGAAGGCATGTGAAAATACTGCCAAAGAAAAGAATGCTTTTTTTTGTGGATTGTCAAACAATGAGTTTGGAAAATTCATGCATTTTCAAAGTACAAAAGACATGGTTCAAATTAAAGATAATATATGAAGGAGATGATAGATTAAAATAATCTAAGCTTTAAACACATAAGGGATAGTTCAAGAGCCTCAAGATGAGTAATGAAGAGAAGATTTTATACTACGTCCTTAGGTTAGATGAGATTATAAATATAATTATAGGACTTGGAGAGACAATGGACAAATCAATCATTATCAAAAATGTTTTAAGATCTCTGAAAATAATGTATGATTCTAAAAACATTGCTATTGAAGAAGCAAGAGATATGAACAAGCTCATAGTATATGAGTTAGATTGAACTTTCACTACATATGAAATGAGGCTAGGAGATCCAGAGTCATCCAATAGAGAAGTTGCTTTCAAAATTTCTAAGAAAGTAGAAGAAGAAGCTCATAATTTTGAATCTGAGGAGGTTGATGATGTAGAGGCCAATTTAATTAGAAAATTGAAGAAGGGCTCAGGTAAATATAAAGGTAAATTACCTTTTAAATGTTTTAATTATGGAAATAGTGGTCAATTTGACACTAAATGTCCACATAAAAAGAAGGATGACTCTGATTCAACTGAGAAAATCAAAAGGATAAATCTTATTATCCCAAGAAGAAGAAAAGCTTCTTTAAGAATAAAAAGGGGTTGTACTCAAAAGAAGATAGTTATTCAGTTGATGACAATAGTAGTTCAAGTGATGAGTATGATATTGATTTTATGCCCCAAAAAAACAAAGTTATATTCATGACTTATGAATCAACTTCTTTATGCCAAGAAGAAGAGGAATTATATGAAGATGAAGAATAAGGGGAAGTAAATTTGGAATGCGAACTTATCTATGATTTAAAATAAATTGACAAGCTTAGAAAAGAAAATTATAAACAAAAGAAGATTAGTCAAAATGAGTTTGAGAAATTAAATAAAATAAATGAGGAATTAGATTAAATGATAGTGAGCTTGAAGACCTAAGTTGAGGAGGCAAAGAGGATAGAGGATGTGGTCAAAACTAATTTTCAAGAAAAATATTTAGAATGCTTAAAGATGGAGGAAGAAATCATATACCTAAGAGAAAAGCTCAAAAAGGCCAAAGAAAAAATTGATAAAGGCTTGAAACTAAAATAAGGATCTACAATACTGGATGAGATGATCAACTCACAAAAGCACCTTAAAGAAAAATTAGGTCTTGGGTATGAGAAAGGTAAGAATCCCACGTTGAGTAAAATTGGGAATCTATATGAAAAATTCAAGGCAACAATAGAATCATGAATCAAAAAATAATAAAATCACATTTTTGAAGATAAAAAGAAAAGTAATAACTTTGTTCCTACAAAGACCAAGGTTGCTGCTATAAAAAACAACATAACAACAAGCAACGTGAAGAAGACAGAGTTTAGGAGACTTATTTTATATATCCAAAGGAGAATTATAACTAAGTATTCCTCATCATTTTATGGTTATTTTTATAGTTTAAATCAATTTTTCCATCAATCAATTGATTTTAAGATTGTACATAAGAGAAGGATAAGTTTCTTAAGTAAGAATTCATTTGCTCCTCTGCTAGATCTAGATGTTTTATGCTACAACTATAATAATTTTGGGCATATAACAAAGCATTGTAGAAAAAATATTATTAAATCAAAGTATACCGATGAAAAAAGGGTTGAGACTCCTAAAGTGAATAAAAGCTCACAAATCAATGACACAACAAAGAAAAGTATAGTCAAGAAACCCAAGGAGATATGGAAAAAGAAAAATCAATCTATGATCACTCAAACAACACTACATGCTAAAGAGAAAAATATATGGGTCATAGATAGTGGTTGTTCAAAGCATATGACCAATGACAAGAGTAAGTTTACCAAATTGAGTTGATTCCAGGAAGGGACTATTAGCTTGGGAGACAATACTACAGTCAAAATTATAGGTGAAGGAACCTTACACATTGATGATAAGCTCCCTACACATGATGTTCTTCATGCTAAAGGACTAAAACATAATCTACTAAGTGTTAGTTAGATGTGTGACAATGGATATAAATTCATATTTGATGTTGAAGGTTATGAATTAATAAGGTCTAGAAAAATTATTGCACAAGGAAAAAGGACCGAGAGTAACATATATATTTTGCTTGAGGTAAATAATACAAATTGTCTCATGGGAAATATTGATGAGAGATGGTTATGGCATAGAAGGATGGGTCATGTTAACTTTGAAAATTTAGTTAAATTAAGTTATAACAAGTGTGTAAGACACATGACTAAGATAACCAAGCCTACTGACATAATGTGTAGAGAATGTCAACTTGGTAAATAGGTCAGGGTCTCATTCCAAACTAAAGAATATGTAACTAAAAAACCTCTATAGATAGTTCATACTGATATTTGTGGACCAACCAAGATAAGAGGTTCCAAAGGAGTGTATTATTTCATGATGTTCATATATGAATACACTAGAATGACATGGGTAACCTTCTTAAAGGAAAAGTATCAAGCCTTTTAAAGATTCATGATCTTTAGAGCCATGGTTGAAAATGAAATTGGTAGAAAGATAAAGTGCCTTAGATTTGACAAAGGTGGTGAATTCACTTGAAATGAATTCATAGACTACTATGAAAAGCAGATAATTAAGAGACACTAATCTACTATAAGAACTCCAAAACAAAATTAAGTTGTTGAAAGGAAGAACATGATCGTCAAGGAGATGGCTAGAACAATGTTGAAAGAAGCCAACTTACTAGATGGTTATTAGAGAGAGGTAGTCTAAATAACAGTATACATCTTGATTAGAGTCTAATTAAGAGTAAATAGTGACAAGACTCCATATGAACTATGGTATGGATAGCTTGATTTAGTCAAGTATTTTAGAGTGTTTGGAAGAAAATGCTACATTCAAAGGAAGGAGAAAAAGCTAGGAAGTTTTGAGTCAAGATGTGATGATGTAATATTCCTTGG
This sequence comes from Torreya grandis, assembly GCA_037957365.1. Lineage (NCBI taxonomy): Eukaryota > Viridiplantae > Streptophyta > Pinopsida > Cupressales > Taxaceae > Torreya > Torreya grandis. The sequence goes on along the minus strand of JARHVA010002890.1, from coordinate 176,886 downwards.
TTATTCCACTCATAGCAAAGCCTATGTTTGCTACAACAAAAGACTGCATAAGCTAATGGAGACCATCCATGTTAAAGTTGAAGAGATCCTTAAAGAAGAAACTAAACCTTTAAAGGAGATCAGAATTTAAGAACTAAAAGAAGAAGCTGAGGATGAAATATTAGATAATGAAGAAGAGATAAACAGGACTAAAAATGCACCCTCAAGGTTTGTTTAAAATGATCATCCTAAGTTGTATATCATTGGCAAAATTAATGAAGGAGTCCAAATGAGGAGAAGGGAAATAATAAGTAAAGAATAGGTAAGTTTTGCTTTACTATCTAAAATTTAGCCCAAAGGATATGCTGAGGCTAGCAAAGATGAGAATTGGTAAAAGGCAATGGATGAGGAACTAAGTCAAATAGAAAAGAATAAAACTCGATAGCTAGTTCTAAGACCCATAGACAAAAATGTCATAGGTACAAAATGGGTCTTTAAAAACAAGTTGAATGAAGATGGAGATGTTATGAGAAACAAAGCTAGATTTGTTTGCAAAGGATATGCTCAGGTAGAAGGAATAGACTTTGAGGAGACATTTGTCTAGTGGCAAGATTGGAATCCATTAGAATGTTTTTAGCATTCTCAGTATTTAATAAGTTTAAAGTCTATCAAATGGATGTTAAGTCAGATTTCTTGAATGGAACCTTGGAAGAAGAGGTCTATATTAAACAACCTAAAGGCTTTTAGTTGACAGATGAAGAAGACTATGTGTGCAAACTAAAGAGATCACTATATGGTATAAAATAGGAACCTAGAGCATGGTATTCAAGGTTGGATCAATTTTTGTAACAAGGATTTATCCAAGGATGTGTAGATAGTAACTTGTATGTTAAGTCTAAAAATGAACATATGTTGATCATAGTTGTCTATGTTGATGACATCATTTTTGGTGGTAGCAGCAATAATATGTGCAAATAATTTTCAAATCAAATTCAAAAGGAGTTTGAAATGTCCATGTTGGGATAACTTTCATTTTTCCTTGGTCTAAAAGTTACATAGTATAAAGAAGGGATATTCATATCCCAAACCATGTATGTGAAGGAGATTCTCAAGAAAGTTGGTATGGAGGATAGAAGACCAGTTAACACTCCCATGATAACTGGATGTAATTTGAGCAAAGAATATGAGTCCCCTTATGTGAATAATATTATGTACAGATCAATGATAGGTAGCCTATTTTACCTAACTTCATCAAGACTAGACATCATGCAATACATATGCATGGTTGAAAGATATCAAGTAGATCCCAAGGAATCATATGTCAATCCTATGAAAATAACCTTCAGATACATCAAGAGAATAATTGAATATGGTTTTTGGTACCCTACAAGTGAATATCTCACTTTGATTGCATATGTAGATGTTGATTGGGTAAGAAGTGTGGATAATAGGAGAATAACTAGTGGTGGTGCATTCTCCCTTGGAAATAGACTTGTGTCATGGCTAAGAAAAAAGCAAGATTTAGTTACACTTTCTATAGCAAAAGTAGAGTATGAAGCAGCAACATGTTATACCCAAGTCTTTTGGATGAAAGAAACCCTTAGAGACATCAAGGTAGAATACCAAGAACCTATTTTTATCTTTTGTGATAACTCAAGTTCCATAAACATATATAATAATCTAGTGATGCATTCTAGAACCAAGCATATATCCATCAAATATAATTTTTTGAAAGAAAAGGTTACAAATCAAGAGGTAAAAAATTGAGTATGTGCCAAAAAAGGACCAAATTGAAGATATATTTGCAAATACTCTTCCTAAGGAGCAATTTGAGTATCTAAGAGAGAGGTTGGGAGTAGTGGCTCGCACACCACATCACTACATTTTAGTGACAGGTCATGAATCCAGGAGGAGTTTTAAAGGAACATTATTAACTCCTAGATTAAGAGAAAAGGTATTATGGTGAGAAATATATAGTCCCTTTGCTATTTGATGACAAAGGAGGTGACAAAGGTTTGTTGGTTCTAGATAAGTATACCTATATATACATAGATTATTAATTGGTCTTTTAGACCAATGATATATAAATGATCATTTGTATAATATTGGAGCCAAAGGAGTTAGTTTTGAATGTTTATATGTAGATTTTAGGCAAATTTCCCATTACCTAAGGGAGAGTTCCTCACAAAGTGTTCTATATTGTTAGGTATAAGGATCAGAACAACCAAGATCTCAGAAAAGAGTAGATTGTTGACACATTATGAAAGAGACTCTTTGTCATTAATGGCAATGGGGGAGAAAGTAGAATGGAGACATAGAAGTAAATTCATTCTAATGAGGTTATTTCCATCAATGAAAAAGTGGGATATTGTTGGACATATTCATTTATGTATGAAGGATTGTCATTGATGTCAAATTCTATTATGTATTAATGACAAAGGTGTTGAGTTGAAAAAACTTGTTATAGAGCCCCATGGAGTTGTGTCTGTACTTTGAATGACTATCATTTTCAAGTATCTCTTTGTGGTCTATGTTTTAAGTCATAATGATATGTATAGAAAATGCTACAAATGCATAAGGTTGTGTATGAAAATATTTCCATAGTCAATTTTGCACCTTTGTATTTGTCTAGGGAATTCTTTCAAATAAAGTGACTCAGGGAATTCCTTTGAGAAAATGGTTTAGACTTTTTTGGTCAAATTGTCTGCAACAATGTTTCTAAAGGAAATGAATTCAAGTTAGAATTCTTTCAGATAAAGTGACTCAGGAAATTCCTTTAGGAAAATGGTTTAGATTTTGTTGGACAAATTATCCACAATAATGTTTGTAAAGGAAATGAGTGTAATTTGGAATTATTTCGAAGATAATGGTTTGGTGATTTCTTTTGGGAAAAATGGCTAAGTATTTATTTGGAAAAATATGAAGGGCAAGTGGACCATTCAAAATTTCTGAAGGGATCCTTAAAGAAATCTTGAAGGGTACTTTGAAAAAGTCTAAAGGGCAAGTGGACCATTCAAATGTTCTAAAGGGATCATTGCAAAAATGTCAAAGGGTAAGTGGACTATTCAAATCTTTTGAGTGGATATTTTCAAAAATCCAAATGTTACTTTGAAAAAATTTTGAAGGGTAAGTGGACAATTCAAAGCTTCTAAATGGATATTTTCAGAAATCTGAAGGGTACTTTGCAAAAGTTTCGAATGGCATGTGACCAAAACAAATTTTTTGAAAGGACATTTTGAGAAGCCCCAAAAGGTACATTACAAAATGCTAAAATAAAAATACACTCATTATTTTGTCATGGAATTTGTTCCAAATCCCCTTAGATGAAAAGGACACAAAAAATAATAATGAAGGATACTTTGTTAAGGCTCCAAAGGGCATGTGACTCAAACAATAGTTAAAATAGGTCACTTGGAGAAGATTTAAAGGATACTTTTGGGAGAATGGCATAGATGAATTATTTCAGAGAATTTTTCCAATGCAAGTGGAAGTTTACAAAATCTTGAAGGGTATGTTGCAAAATTTTTGAAGGACACTTTCAAGAGAAGGGCATAGATGAATTATTTTAGAGAATTTATCTAGGGCAAGTGGACAATTACAAAATTATCAAAGGATACTTTCTAATGGAATGGTCTCTTACAAAGTTTCCAAAGGATATTTTAGAAGAAGAATAGTTCACTTAGAAATTTTTTGAAGGATAAGTGAAGAGTCTTGTAGGGAATTTTCAAAATGCTAAAGGGTCAAGTTAGGTTAAAGATGGAGAAATTCTGAAGAGATTGAAGGAGTAAAAGCAATACATAAATGATGAAGAAAATAAGATGAAGTCAACATGTCAAATTTTGATGATGAATCCAATATAAAGATCATGCATCTTTAAGAGATAGAATGGAATGTGGATCTTTGATGGAAAGATAGACATACACATTTCAAAGTTGAAATGAAAAAAATAAACAAAAAACCATTGAAGTGAGTTAGTTACAAGAATCTGGTGAGACAGTTGAAGGATATAAATAATAATGGTTCAACGAAAATGATTATTCTAATTTTATGAGCATGGAATTTGATGTGACAAGGGAAAAATTTGAAGAGGCTTAGATAATGGAAGTTAAATAGTCATTTTATTAGAATGACAAGAGATAAGAAACAAATGCAAAATGTTTAAAGTTAAGAGACTTGTCTATGTTTTCATTGATGCAATATTCCAAAGCGACAAAGAGTAGGTGAGAAAAACTATCATATTTTCATTTTTGGAATGAGAGGAGTTAAGATGAGTCAAGCTATAGATACAAAAATATGAGACTCATTTGAGCACAAAGGAATAATGGTCAAATTGGAAGAATACCAAAGAGTCAAATAGATAAATTTAGACATAGAGAAAGGGTGTAAGAAGAGTGAAGATCACACAAGAGTGTGTTAAATGATAAATTAGTAGTTATAGATTAGACATGCAACAAAGAATAGAGACTTGGATTAGTTTGTGAATCTGATTCATGAATTTGAAGTGCAAATGTCTGATTGGTTGGTGCCATCAAATTAATCTGGGTTGGTGCTCAGTATAGGGAGTAGGTGCTTCCTTAGAGTTGGTGATCTTAAAATAGGGGATTGGTGTCTCCTTGGGATGTGTGTCCTTAAATTTAACTAATGAGGTTTATTCATTGAGACAAACTTTATGAGGTTAGATTAGAATAGTAGCTTCTAGCAACATTCTCACCATGGTATTTCCCTTTGGGTTTCCATGTATAAATTTAGTGTTGTGTATTATGATTTTGTGCATGTGATACCTTTAATTTATTTTTTTTAAGATTGTATTTGTTTAAAATTCATCTTAAAATTTATAAGTGACTCATTTTGAGATCTACTGATTCACCTCCCTCTTAGTGGATAGGTGTGTTTAACAATAGATAGGAAAATCAACACCCAACACATGCATATATTTGAAACATTTGTGAACTACACCCAAATTTATACAAAATTTAATCAATATTATTTTTTATTGGATAATCTTGGTAGACATAAAGGGTATCCTTCAAAACCCCCAAATCTTATTTATGTGAATTTTTATAATTGAATGAAGTAGATCCAATATTGTAAAATAAGGTCGGTTGCTTCATCATATATTACTCTTCCCAAATCATCATCCAAAGCTTATAATAATCTCATTTTAAAGTAATAATTAACTCTTCTGAAGTGATTTTTAATTTTCTCTAGAGTCAACTAAGATTATAATTCATATATTTGGGTGGATGCATCAACAATGGCTTGTTAGGTGAGACAAGGGTATTTATCTTTGGGATTATAATGAGTATGCCAAGAAATAATTCATAAATAAATTATTTTTTCCATCCCCATTGATAAATTATTGGTGTGGATATTCACTAATCATTTTCCCCCAGTTTATGTATTGTTTCTAATTACAAATGATATTTATAGACATAAACATTAATGGGTATATATTTACATTATTTTCATTGCCAACCACATGATCATCAATATTTAACATGTCCAATAACACTTATTTGATGTCATACCTAAATAATTTATTTAGGAACTTATATTGTCAACTTATTTTATTCATCATCTATGAATCATTAATGGTGTTTAATGCTTGTCAATATTTTTATCCTAATCACATTGTCTTAATACCACACCCATCCTCACATAATTTTCATGTACTAATATCCTTAATGTCAAATTAGCCATCAGAGACTCACTACTTTATTTTATTTCCTAGGTCTTTAGGTTGTAATTTTGTGAATAAGGTAATACCACATATGAGTATTACATAGAGATGGGAAAGTTGGTTCATTTTGGCATTCTAGTTTCTAAGAGGCATCGTATCAAACAATTTGAATTTTATCTATTTAGCCTCTTATGAAAATATTCCAAGTCCACATGTCCTATCTATGCATCACAAATTTTTATATTTTTATCTTCTAGGACTACCAATGGATTGAACCCTATGTATGTTATGTCATCTTTATTGATTTCATCATCTAAAGGGTTATTTTAGCAAGGATTTAAAAATTAGACAAATTGAGAGGCAATAAATTTCTATGTGGTTTCATAAAATAGACTATATTAGTCATGAAAATGCCTTCAATGTATATATAAAACACTTAAAACTAACACAATGAAAACCCAAAAATCTATAGGGCCTTAGGTAGAATAAATCTCCCTCTAGATAAAACTTGTTGAAAACCTGAACCAATGTAATCAAAAGATACATCAATAGGAAGTATTTATAAACCTATAAATTTTGACATTTTTTTACAAAAAATCACTTTTATGGGAGAGAATGAGGGTTGGGTAGAATTATGTCTTGTGTCTAGATAGAGTTTTAAGGAGAAATGAGGCATGTATTAGTTTTATATGCTTTATAATGGGTTTTAGCATGCACAAGTTGATGCATTACTATGTTCATACACATGTGTTATGTGTCCACATGAATGGTCTATTTGTCCTCATGGGTATGATGGATGTGAGGACCACTCTACATGTAAATACAGTTGTGGCCTTGAATTTTTTGCATCTATAGGGATATATAGTTTATCCATGAAGGAATATGTCATGTGATTATAGGCAAAAGTTTCCTACATCCTAATAGCTTGGAGATCAGGAAATCCTAACTTCCTATCCATGATTAGCATGAATATGTGTTTCACATTTACATAAAACTTTTTATTCATAAACAAATTAAAACACTCATTTTGAAAAAGAAACACTTCTAAGTTTCATTCTTATAAGTTTGACACGATCTTTAAATATTGTTCCATATCTTGGATAATTTGGATTTGAAAAATTTAGGGGAAACAAAATATATTATGTTGGGTATATGGACTCATATAAGGACATATGATGAATACTCTGAATATTTGGTTTTGAAAGGTAAGTGTCTTATCCATTGGCCTAAGAAGTCTTCCCTTACATAAATAAGAAAGGAAACTAGAAAGATAAAAAATGTGGAATATAAACACACAATAAAATTGAAAACACACAACAAAAAGGAAACACATAACAAACCTAAATCACCTACAAGGAATGAAAGGTGATAACTTACTATCATTGTTTATAATGCTTCAAATATTATCAAATGTATGCCATCATAAGATGAGTTTCATATTTTTATGCCAAGTATTATGTATTCTCACCACATAATTGTCATATTTTGTAAGGCCCCATCAATAGGTCAAATTTCTCATGGATCCCTCATGGTTATAGTTGTTTAGCCCAAAGAATAACCAAATATCCTACTTAAAAATCATGTTTTCTCACTTTCTAATCAAAAACATTTTTGACCTTTTCCTAATGCACTATAATTCTATAAATTATTGTCACTCATTCTTATTTCAATATGGCTATGTACATGATCCTATTTTCTAAGGCATATTTGAATTGGTCATCATATATATCTTGAGCTACTTGTAAATATAGCAATTAAAGAGATATGGAAATCATTACGTCAATGCCATATAATAAGTGGAAAAGAGAAATTCCAATTTCTCTATTAGGTGTTAGTCAATCATCCCATAAATTATCATACAATTTCTTATGCCAATTTATCTTATTTTCCTTGACTAATTTATAAAAAATAGTAGTGATGTTATTGCTAGATTTTATGACCATTACCTTTTGGGTAATAATTAGATCAATGTGTAACTGAGATTCCAAATCCATATAAAAACTAGTTATTTATACATAAGATAATTTGGAGGCATTATCTATGATCATCTTTTATGCAACTCCAAATCTAACTAATATGTTTAATTTTATGAGATTGTAGATGAATTCAAAAATGATAGATCTTACTAGAATATCCTCTATCCACTTAGTGAAGTAATTAGTTTCTATCATAGAATTATGACTAGTTCTATGATGTGAGTTTAAATTTTTGATGAACTTTAATCCCCATTGTTGAAAAGGCTCTTCAATGACTATGATTCATAGGGGGGATGTTGAATTTTTATGTCATCTAACAAAGTACTAACAAGCCTCACATTCAAAATCAATTCTTATTCATATTTAAATAATGTTGGCTAGTATTAATGAACTTGGAGAGGTTTGAAGACTATGATAGAGAACACAATTTTTCCACCATAGGCCTTATCATGAATTCCTCTAAGATTTTATTTTTATTTTTATTTATTCATGCATCTCAATGAGGTACCATCTAGATATTTTTTTAACATAGTGTTGTCCCAAATTACATATTTGGATACCTTAATCTTGAGTGTTTACTTATGTTTGGGATTTATATGAACCATATTTTCTACATGTGATATAAAGTAAGTGATGTTAGAATACAATTATTTAATGGAATCAAAAAATACTACTAGGGATAGTTATTCCTTCTCTTATCTCTACAAATCAACATCTTTAACAATAAATTGACAAAGACCTTATCCCCTTACCAACTTGGTTGGTTTGATATCTACTACAACCTTAACCTACAATTCATTTAGGGATATGTGTGGTTGATTTATGGCTTACATACATTTAATATTATCTTATTACTTTTATATATGCTCTTGGTATGGTTAGCCTTTGGAATAACCACTGCCAACTAGATTACATATAGGAGGCATTGGTTAGTATTTTATCAGCATACTGTGAATTATTCTCTTATTGAGTTTTTTTAGAGGTTTCCTATTGAAGCAGACCAGTCATTATTATCAAATACTCTAATATTTGGCTATTTATTGTTATGAATTTGATTATTCTTTTCTTAATTATTTGATATATTATTCCATTAATGTGAAACATTAGTAATTTGGGCTAGATTCTACAACATTTATTTTGGATCTAGTGTTGCAACAATAAAAATAACTAAAGGATAATAAAACATAACTTGTGATTTGGGAAGAATTTAATTTTTTTACCACTATAGTGTTGTTCAAAGTCTTTTTTATTTTATTTTTTATGTCTAGAAAAAAATCATACCCTTGTGAAAATTAGTATTCATTGGATTTATCTTGGTGAGATTATCATAATAGTATAATCTATTAGCAAATTTTTAGCCCAAAAACCTCCATCCTAGGGTTTGTCTATGTCTGGTCCTAACACTAATAGATGTAGGAAAGGTCAAGAGACTACAAGAATGATTCAAAAGGATGTATGGAGTTCAAAAAATTAAATCTATTAATTTTTTAGGTGGTTAAACAAATTTAGCTAGATATATAAAGTATTCTAAGGAAGCTTGATATTGATGTAGTAAAAGAGGAGATGAATCCTCTAAAGGATTAGTTATCAATTATGAGTTCTCAATTTTCCTCTATATTGGATCAACTTATTAAAAATAATCTTCCACTACTTTAATTGAGTTTTCCCACTTAGACCAATCATAACTCCAATACGAGTTCAAAGCACATGCTACCAAAAATGAAAGTCTGAAATTTTGATGGTAAGGATCAAATAAAAAATTTATTTGATCTATATTAGACCCCATGTGTGCAAAAGGTGATCATGACATCTCTCTATCTATAATATAAGAGATTCATTTCATATAGGTGTTTTTGTTCTCAAAATAAAAATAAGGGTGATCCTATTTCATATTAAGTGTTTACTTAGGAGCTACAGATACACTATCACAAAAAATGTCTCAAAAAACTAATTTAGTCAATTAGCAAAGTTATGACAAACATGCATTGTCAAGTATTATATTAAATAATTACATAATCTATCCTTACATGTGTATGACATCACTAAGAATAAATTAGATAACCTATTATTTAGAGGGATCAAGTATAGCATCCAAATTGAGGTTCTTATGTTTAATCCATTATTCATTTTTAAAACCATACCATTCATGCGCTAGGTAGAGGAAGAAGATTTGGTCAAAATTAGGGCTTTCACTCATGGCCAAATATGTAATTTCATAACATCATAATTTATGAAACCTCCAAATTAACCCTAAAATAATTGAAGAGAAATGTTCCAAATGATTATTTTTTTATTTTTAAATAAAGTGGATCAAAGGAAATAAATTTTCTAAAAATATTTATTCTACATTTAAGATGTCACTAAAGATGAATAGGAAGATGCGGCATGAGGTGAGGGTATGTAATAACCAGAAAATGAATATATATATATATATATATATATATATATATATTCTCAACTTATTATTTCCTATCATACCCTTTTATGTATAAATACTCCTCAAACTCTTAAGGTGGTGGCCTTCGTCAAGAAATAGAAGGTGGCAGTGTTTATTGAATCAATAAGTACACATAATCTCATCAATAGTAAGTTAGATACTCATTGAAATTATTTTATTTATCCATGTCCATAATTTTAAGTCATGATTAAAAATGGTGGTATGATAAAATATTCTATATAACTCCATAGTATTAATGTTTCCATAGAGGACTAGTTTCTTAATTATCTTATGTTTTCTATTCCCATGGGTGGGGTTTACATTGTTTTGATATTATAATGGCTCACTATTTTGGGCACAATAGAGATGAATTTACAGGGACTATTAATGAAATTTCATTGTGAAGGTATGAAATTTGAATTATAAGTATTATAGGAATTTTTTTCCCAATTTTTTAGTTCACATTAGATACAAAGATTCTTTAAAAAATGGGTTGAAGGATTTGTAGCATGATTGTTTTCCTTAAAATTTCAGCTAACACATGTCTACACGTCTTGATTTAAAAATTATTCTTGATGTCCATCCAAAAAATTTAGTCCTAATTTGAAAATAAATACCACCTAATAAAGAACATGATCATGCCATAATAATGATTCTAAGTATCACACCATCAAACACTAGACTATAGAGGTATAGATATGCTAAAAAATGAAATTATAAATATGATATATGAGATGCTAGAGGCAAGTATTATTTGACATAGCCAAAGTGAATATTATTTCCTAGTGGTCATAGTTCATAATAAGTATGACACTAGAAGATGTGCCCCAAATATATAGAAATCAATAATTACACCATAAAAGATAATTTCCCTATTTTATTCATTAATGATTTTTTCATGAATTACATGGCATTGTTTATTTTTAAAAAATAGATATTAATTATGGGTATCATAAAATTTGGATCAAATATGAGGATATCCATAAAGAAAGTTTCATATATCATTAAGGCCATTATGAGTTGATGGTCATGTCTTTTGGTCTCATAAATGCACCATTTACATTTTAGAGTTAATGAATATTATTTTTAGGACCTTTTTAAGGAATTTTTTTGTTGGTGTTTTTTGATGACATCCTAATCTACAAAAAAAATGGAAAGAAAATTTAAATCATGTTAAATATCTAATATTGGTTCTTGAACAACGTCAAATGTATGTAAAACTTCAAAATGTGATTTTGGCATCTATGAGGTTGATTACTTGGGTCATATTTTTTCACATGAAGGATTAAAAATAGACCCTAATAATATCAATTTTATGATGGACTGGTGAGTTAAAAAAAACCTAAATAACCTTCATGGAATTTTAGGGATAACATGGCACTATCACATATTTGTAAAAAAATATGTTAACATAGTAGCTTCACTCATAGTTTTGTTAAGGAAAGATTCCATCTATTAGACTGAACTAGATACTAAGGCATTTGAGAAATTGAAAGAGGCTATGTACACCACTCTATTATTGAGGACACTTGTTGTTTTTTTTAATATCTATTGTTGAATGTGATGCATTAGGATATTTCATGAGAGTAGTACTCATGAAAGAAGGAAGAACCATTGGAATCAAGATTCATCAACTCAAGGGAAAAAAATCTCAAGCCAATATATGAGAAAGAGATGATGAAATTATTCATGTAGTCAATAAATAGAGACCTTATTTGATTGGTAGACACTTTAAGGTAAAGACTAACCATGATAGGCTAATATACTTTTGGAACAATGATTGTCATTAGAAGAGAAAACAAGTGTGATTAAAATATTGTAATATGAATTTTAAATGGTCTATAAGAAATTAAAATAGAATGTGGTAGTAGATGCACTTTTTATGAGGGATGAATCAATTGAGGTGTTTTTATGTGAAATGACCATTTGGCAAGTAAAATAGTTAGAAGAAGCAATATTATAATGAGAGAATGATAGGGATACACAATTTTGGTTCATAATCTTTATCATGGTTCATGTGTTTCCAAGAAAAAGAGTGGAAAAGGAACACATTATGGTATAAATATATATTGTACTTATGTAATAATTTTATCCTCAAACACAAGATCATTCAAGAGATTCATGCATCTCCAATAAGGATCATTTGGGATTTTTCAATACATATCACTACATAAATAAATATTTATTTTGGTATGGACTCGAGGGAGATATATATATTTTTATATAATTCATGGTTTGTTAATAGAACAAAGGAGAAATAATTAAGACACTATGTATTCTACAGCTATTATCCATTCATAGCCAATGGTGGGAGGAGGTTTCCATGGATTTGATTACGAGTTTGTTTATATATTAAGGTAAAAAATTCATCATGGTAGTTTTGGATAGCCTTAAAAAATATATTCATTTTTGTTCCTTATCACAACCATTTTTAGCCAGTACAGTAGTTGTTTCTTTTCAAAACACAATTCAAAAGTTGCATGGTACCCCTAAAATAATTGTAAGTGATCATGATCGTATCTTCACTAGTAATTTTTTGAATAATATATTTACAATTTTGTGTAATCAATTGGCTCATAATTCATCTTATCATCCTAAATATTATGTAAAAATAGAGGTTGTCAAAAAATTATTATAAGTGTATCTCCATTGTTTTGCATTAGACAGACATGAATATTGGGTCCATTGGATACCACTAGTAGAATGGTGGTACAACACTTACTTCCATAATTATTATAAAATGTCTCCATTTTTCTAAATTTATGGATATCATTCCCATAAATCATTCCATATTTTAATGTGTAACCCAAATTTTGAGCTATTGTGAAACACATTCAACATCAATAGAAGGTACAAGTCTATTTAAGGGAGAATTTATAAATAACACATAATATAATGAGGTAGAAAGATGATCAACACCAAAGTGAGAGAAATTTTTATATTGGTTATTGGAAATATTTTCACTTTCATCCATATAATTAGATTTATTTTATTCAATATAAAAATAATAGCAAAGTTTATCCGAATTAATATGGCCCTTATTAGATCCTATAGAAAATTGGTGGTGTGGCATACAATATGGAGCTAACCCAATCCTCTTTCATGCATCCTATATTTCATGTATTTTTATTAAATAAGGTCATTTTATAGATATTTTTCACCCAAAATATGTTTATTTAACTAGATGAAGAAGGTAGAGTATTTTTAGAACCTGAAGAAATCCTTCACACCCACATAAAAAGGCTATGAACAAGAGATCTTGAGTATTTCATCAAGTGGAATATTCTAAATCATGAAAATGTAACATGTGACAATGAATATTTCCTAAAACAACATTCAAAATTTAATCAATGTTGAGGGAAACATTTTTTTGAATGGGAAGGGCAAGTTATGCCCTTAACCTATGGTGTGTCCAGGGAAATGTGTGGCCAACTTGTGGCTTACATACCTTTCATATTATTTATTTGCATTTCTCTATGTTATTACTATGGTTTTATTATTGAATAACCTTGATTAATTATAATATAAATGAGTTATTGGTTAGTATTTTATCATCATATTTTGAATTTTATTCTTATTTCATTATTGTGTAGGTTATCCCCTTAAAGGTAGTCAAACATTATTATACGTATTATTCTCTTTTGTCAATTATATTATTGATATAATTATTATAATCTTAATTATTTGATATATTATTCCATTATCATGAAAAATATAATTAATTTAATTAAAATATAAAAAATATATTCCTATAATTTAGTAATCCATCTACCTCTCTTTTACTCAAGCTCTTATTGAGTCATAATTGATTTTACTACTAAATCTGGGACCATCATAATGGTTTGAGAGTTCAATATGTAGATATCTAAATGTTTCACCTCATTGACTACATCATATGCATGACTTTAAATTAATGAATAATTGAGTTCATATTATTTTATACCACATCTCTTACAATCAATTATACATTTAATTCCTTCATTTTTTTCACTAAGATAGCAAACAATCTATATTCAAAAAATTAACAATATGTAATTAAATCCTTCTTAAAATATGGAAACATAAAAACATGTGCCTTGGTTATATATTATTTAAATTAATTTAAGTCCTTATTCCCATCATCATTCCATCATAAATATCTCTTTCCCTGCATCATCTACACATTCTGTCTAATGAGTTTAGTAAAGTCAAGAACAAATCTTCTAAGAAAGTTGAATTTACTAAAACATTAATGTGTGGTAGGCTTGTTGGTGGGTAAAGATAGTTTTTGTATTTACTTTACTCTTTATGGATCAATATCATTACCTTATTTGGAAACCACATGTCCCAATAATTTACATTTAGTCACTCTAAATATAAAATTCTTTGGATTCATATAAATTTCCATGAGCTTGACATCTTTCAAAGACCATTTTTCAAATGCTCATAATCATCTTCCATTTTCTTTGATAACACTTTAATGTCATCAAAATAGGTCATTATGATCTTACTATTCATGTCATTAAAGGATAAATACATTACTCTATAAAATGTTTCTCCTACATTAATAAGACCAAAAAGCATCCTTTTTTAGGACAATGTTCCTCATGGGGTGGTGAATAATATCTTGTATTGATCTTTTATATAAATTCCAACCTAGTTATATCCATAAAAATTGTCCATCATTGACATCATCTCAAATCCTATGATATTTTGTAGGATTTGATCCATGATTGGAAGAAGATAATTATCCTTGAGTGAAGCCTGATTAAGATTATGAAATTCTATGTAACTCCCAAATTTTCCATTCTTATTTATTACATGCACAATGTTAGCTACCCAAGTAAAATGATGAATAAGGAAGATTATTTCATCTAAAATATTATTTATTTCTTCATAGATAGTACTATATTTTCTAGGATTATAATGTCTCAACTTTTATATGAAATGATTAACATCAGGAGTAAATAGGATACTATGTTGCATAATCTTAGGCCTAAAAGACTTTAGATCAATATAACATGAGGAAAATATGTATATATATAATTTCAGTAGAGTAATGAATCTCATGCATTCTTATTTGGAACATCATTTTGTAAAATTAACATGTCATGGTTGTTCCTCTATACATGTGTTCACTCTCTCATATTCAGGGACCCTCAAGGATATTCTAGAATTTTATCTATTATTTACATATCATGATATTCAAACATTTACTCTAAATATACCAAACCTTTAGGTATATTATTTCCACTTATATGAATGAATTTACAATCTAATTTATTGGATTGAACATTAGTTGGTTCCAATATTTCTATATCTTTTTATTCTACAATGGAAGATTCCTTATATGCTAGCAGACTTCCTTCAAAATGTATATTTTTGAAGTTATCTCTTTTCTCCAATAATCAATAGTTTGCTCATTGGTGTTGAAAACTTGTCAATGCTTAGAGTTATCTAGTAAACTTGGGTGATATACCATTTTAATTATGTATTGGACTTTATTAAAATATGGATGAGGAATAAGCAAAGATGCAAATAGATCTAAGGCATCATATTTATAAATTTATACTCTTGGGACAAAATTTATGGAAAAAATTTGAAATTTAAGATGTGATCCTTGACTCTATTTCTATAATGCTTCATCTTATAATTATTCACTTGGTATTGATCTCTTATCTATTTCACAATTAACTTAGCACCTCCTTGAGATTTAAACTTTTGAATCCCCATTTATTATGATACTTACAATCCTAAGAAAAAGGCCTCATATTCATCCATATTATTGGTGCATTCAAATTAGATATTTTAATAAAAATGAAACAATTAATTTTAAGGAGAAAACAACACCACACTAACACCTAAACATGCATTTGAGTAGTTTCCATCAAATTTTAAAGTCTAAACATCATTTGCTATATGATTTTTTGAAGTTTGATATATTTATCATTCATCATCATGTAGGTAATTTGCCTATTTTATCATAAAAAATGTTTGTTTGAGGGTCATCTAATTTATGTACAAAAAAATTGGCCTTTTATTCTAACAATAATTTATGATTTATTCCTTTTATAAGGATAATAGCCTATGTTTATTTAAATTTGATTTCAATTATAATATATTTCAAAAGGTTTTACTTGGAAAAATTTCATAGCTAGGAGGAATATATGCCACTAGAATAGTAATATTGACTCTCTTTTGAGGGAATGTAACTAGAAAATGTGCATCTTTTATCAATCCAGTCAATGGGACTTATTTCAATTCCATGATAAAATAATGACCAAAAGTTTTGGGTAAAATTTATCCTCATGGCATGTGTTACTTTGGTTAACATCATGTTATCTAAATATATCGATTCAATTATTTAATTATTTATTTGGAAACCTCTAAAAAAGAGTGGAACATATAAATAATTATACCTTTCATTACTTTAAACAAAAACAACTACATTATTTTTCAAATCAGAATCAATCAATCTAATATGATTTACATGAAGAGGTGTACTTGGACTATATGCTTTGTTAATATTGATAAATATATTCAGCTACTTATGATTTGACCTAAGGTATTCAATTTGGTAAATTTAAACCTTGGTCATATTAATGTGGTCAATTATATCAAAGGAATAAGAATTGGCAATTTTGATTCTTCATTGATGGAAACATTAGGAGGGAACAAGGGATTGCCAATATTTTTGGGATTATTTTATTTTGAGGAATTTTGAAAATGAGTGCCTTGATTGATAATGAATTTTGGAGCATACATATCCTTGGGAGCTTTGTAGGCTTTTTTATTGTCAGACTCTTTTCTCATTTATATAATTTTTAACTTCTCATTCTCAACTCTCGTGAACACAACATATGAATGATTATTCATATCCTCCACTCTTTCATCATATTCATACCATCAGGTTTATATTAAATATATTATATAGTGGATTCACCATTAGAGTCTTGAATCTCAATATCATAGGTACCAAAAACACCTTCTTCAGGTGGTTCTTCAATGGTGCATAGTTGAAACATTATGGCCATTTTTGGATAGTTAGAACCATCATGACCATTAGTGGCATGGAAGGTACATGAATAGTTAATAACATCAAGGGATACTTCAATAGTTATTTGAGGAGTTACAAGAGTGATTCTAGGGTGAACATTGCCATGACATGGAAAATTGATCTTTTAGCCATATTTCTATATGGAGTAGTATGAACTTGGGAAATCTATTTATTTAAGGACAAGATATCATTTCCAAATATTTGAACCAGAGGATCTTTTGAATTATTTTCCTTTCTATTATAAGAGTCCTTTTTTAATTTTCCTATCCATGATAATATCCTCTTCAATTTTGGTATCTTGTGTTTAAGCAACTAATAAGGTTATTGGATGGTTTATTCAAAGGATTAAACTTACCTTAGGTACTAATGTATTTAAAAATAATCACTTATGGTTTTATAATTTAGGCATGGTAGTGGCTATAATATAATGTATAATCTTGTTGAATTGAACTATGAAATATCTCATGGGCTCATGAAATCATTTCTTTATCTAAGACATTTGAGATAATAAAAATTGATAATATATATTACATTTGAATATTTATTCAAATCTAGTTCTCATTATTTTCCCATCTAGACTGAGATCAATAGGTAGGTGTTGAAACCATTACATTGATCCTTTAGCCAATGTTTCCATAAATAACCTGACTGACACATCTTCATGTTCTACATTGATAATACCATAAGCAGAGAATAAATCCTTTATATTATCATTAGGATGTTGTTTACCATCACTATTAAACTTGGGAAAATTATTCCTTTAAAATTTTGTTAGTTCACGAAGTTGAGTACCTAAGGCCAATGGGAAAATATGAGGACCCCATAATATAACTACAACCATGTTTTGAAAGTTTATTCCTCTTGAATCTAATATGTTGGGAAATGAAAATGTGTTACTTATAATATATTCTCATATCATACACTTAGGAGATAGTTAAACTTGATTATTTTTTCAAGTAATAGATTTTATCAAAAACACCTTTCCTTTTTAAGACCTTTTGTTCATTTTCTCAGTTAGGATGCTAATAATTTATTACATATGAGTATAGGATATTTAATGATCTATATGAACTACTATGATTATTATTATTATCTATGAATGAGTAAAATATTTATTTGGAAAAAATATTCATGTTGTTCCTCTTTGTATAGTATGGTTTCATCTCTTGAAAGTGGGAGTTACTCATTTTGTTATCCCAAGTGAACTATTAGAGATCAAAAGAGATGTCTACTTGCAAAACTTGATCCCAATAAAGGTTTTGTTGGTGAGATAAGTTTAAATTCATAGGGATAATAATTCAAGTTACTATATTAATAATTATGGGTAACATGGAAAAAGTAGAAAATTCCCCATAGTGGGTGCCAAAACCTATTGGTGAAAATTTGGAAATTGTGACAAATAGGATATTTTAAAATAGTGGAGAAAAAGTATATCATCTATTTTTAAGGGAGTTTCAATTTATTTAAAATATAAAAATATAAACTAAACCTATTTATAATATCTATAGGTTGAATGGGGTATTGGGGTTTACTAATTTCAATAGAAATGAAAAATAAAAGAAAGGGAGACAGAGAGTCATGCATGAATGAGACAACACATAACAATAAAATATTTATGAAAATTGACATGTTTTTTTGATATTATTTAAATTATTTATTAAATTTATAGATATTCATTAACATAGGAAAAAATAAACATTTTCAAAGAAAAGGCAGGCCATAAAGTTATATAATTTTCTTGTGTTCTCAATTTGAATAATGAACACAGTTTCTGTCTCCTTCCTTTTAATAAAAACTACAATAGGGATAAAAATACCCTTATATACTTACCATTTATCATATTATATAGATATGAGGGAATGTACTAACCATTCACACTACATGTGATCTTTGGTATTCCTCGTTTTGTCTTAATTTATTTTCCCAAATATTTTAATTTATACAAAAGGAAAAATACACTTTACTAAAATAGAAATTTGATAAAACTATAAATAAAAACATAAAACATATTAGGATGTTATATTTGGAGTATAAAAATGTGTCAAATATCTCATAATATTAGAAGATCTTCTATCTTATTCTTTCAATTATGTTATCTTTAATTTTAGAAATTTCCTTACTACTTCAATGATTATAATCCCTTTAGGGACTACTACATTATTGAAACATTTCAACCACATATAAAACACCAAGATCATAGATTTTGGAATTTATATGATTTTATTTAGTTTATTATTTATCATTTGAAGTGAACCACGGATTTCACTAAGCATAGTCACCCAAGTTACATTAAATGCATTCTAATTGAAAAAATCATCCTTGATCAAGGTCTTGAATTGAGCCTTACCTTTTTACATGATTAATTGGATCATCCCACCTTCCTTCAACATCTCATAATGTAATTCCCATAGGTTGGAAGAAAGTTTTTTCTACTTCTCTTGTCCATCTTGGACTTGTTATTTTAACTCACCCATGGCTCTATTTATAATTTTAATCTTCTTAAAGAATTATAACCATTTATAAGAGGTATCATATTAGAAATAAAAAATCCTAGATGTAACCATTAGTTCAAAATTAACTTTGATCATCTATTCAACATAACCTTTCACATTTTCCCAAAATTTCAACTCACTATCATGGGCCTTGTTTTTTTGGTTGATATTGATAATTTCAAAATCAAATGTTCCATTTAGTTTCACTACTTCCTCAATATATTTCATGTTGTCTAATAGAAATTATTCAAACCAAACTTAACTATTTTTTTCATTAGTTTTATATATATTAATGGTGGTTATGGCCTCCTTATTTATCATATTAAATTGATTAGGGGCATATACTTGATGAACAAATAGTGTCTTAACTAGGTTGAGAAGATAGCTAACATATCTAGATAACTATCTAACTTGATACTTCAATTTATTCTAATTGAGCTCATCTTGCTTAGATATATTTATCATCATCTCTATGTTTTACCTATAAGTTTATTAACATCACTTTATTTGGACACCTCTCCAAGAGATACCCTTTTTAGAGTATAATAAATTTCTATCATCTCCTCCTCATTTTTATCAACACTAAACTCTGTAATCTCCACAAACTAGGATCCTAAAGGATCTAAAACTGAAATTGATGTGTTCTTCACCTTATTATAAGGATTTTTGAGGATATTAGCCACCACTTAAAAATTATGAATTTCAACCTAAACCACTTTATTACTTTTGTTTATCATGGGTTACATATATTGGAATGGCATTTGATTGAATCTAGTCATTCAAGTGTTTGAATGTGGTGATGTAGGTTTCTTCAAAGGTGAAGATTTTGGAGGAGGTGTAATATATGGAGAAATTAT
Organism: Torreya grandis; assembly: GCA_037957365.1. Lineage (NCBI taxonomy): Eukaryota > Viridiplantae > Streptophyta > Pinopsida > Cupressales > Taxaceae > Torreya > Torreya grandis. Next base: position 156,429 of record JARHVA010002890.1, on the reverse strand, counting down.
TGGAGAATGAGATGTAAAATTTGGCACCTCAAAATCACTAATAGTTTCCTTTTGAAATGTTTCTTGAACAGTGGTAAGATATTATTGAGTGGTGTTTTCAATCGAGAGATATGTGTCTATGAGATTAGAGGGAGATTTTGGCATGATAAAATTATTATATATTAAATTATTACTAATTTATAGACTTCATTCACAAGTCTTTACAAGATTTTTGTTTACTTAAAATCCTTATTATCTTCATCATGAAAACTTATAGAGATGGACTACTGAATTATAATTCTATTACTACATTTCCCATGAGCCTTGGGAGTAGCTATAGGTGATTTTTTTGGATATGTTTAAGACATAGATCTCTTGGAGTCTCTTATTATGATTAAATCTATAAAAAAAATTAATCCATTCCATAGATTGGTCAAACACATGTTTATTCTACACCTATGAGTTTGAGATCTTTTTGACAGACCAACTAATGGTTGAAAATGGGGAAACCATATGGTTTTCAAAATATATGGGGTCAAGGAGGAAACTTTAATCATCAATAATACCATATGTAACCCATGTATCAGTGAAATATCTAATTTTATCCAAACTAATTCTAACCAAGACATGCCTCATGACTTCATTTTCATTAAAACAATCAACATAACAATCCTCTAAATGTGGATCATGCTCATAAGATGCTCTAATGCTGATGTGTTTTCATACAAACCTATTAATCTAAATCAACTTTTGGTTGGCATATGGATTAAAAGTTAACTTTAAAATTGAATATTCAATATACTGATCATTTAATACATTATTTCATGTAAAATGACCCAAAGAGATAGGAAATACAACACCTAACAGATGCCTATCTTTACAACTTTTTTAATCTACACCTAACTATCTATAAAATTAAATCAATATGATTTTATTATTAGATATCCTATGTAGTTATATAGTTTATCCTTCATATCCTCCAACTTTAATATATGTGAATTTATAGAACTTAATGAACTAGCTCCCATAGTATGAAATCAAGTTGACTACTTCATCATAGCTTCTTATTCTCCAATACTCATCTAGAGCTTAGAATTGTCTAATTTTGAAGGCATGGTAGACTCTTTTGAAATGTTTTTTCTCTATTATAGAGTAAACTAAGAGTATAATTTGTATACTTGGTGTATGTGTCAGCATTGGCTTGATGGGTGAGATGGGGTATACTCTTTAGGATGTCAATGAGTAAAAAAATAGGAAATCATGAATAAATGCTTTATTGTATCCATAATGATCACTTGATGGTTTATGTCGTCACCAATCATTTATCCCTAATATATGTATTTTTTCCCATTTCAAATGATGTTTATGACCATAAAAATCCATGGGTATGAATTAATAATGGTTTTACCTCCAACCACACAATTGAGAATATTTAATATGTCCAATATATTTTTTTTGAATTCAATCCTAAATATTTATTCGGGAGCTTGTAGGGTTGAATTATTTTATTATTTAGCCATCAATTGTTGATGGTGGTTAGATACTTGTCTATATTTTTATCCCAATGGTTTTGATATTATACCACACTCATCCTCACATAAGTTTCACATACATGTATCCTTAATGTCATGATCATTGATTTCCCATTTAAATTAGCCATGAAAAACCCATTATTTAATTTTATTTCCTAGTTCTTTAGGTCATAATTTTGAGCACATGTGACTACTAAATATAAGCATTGCATAGAGATGGGAAAAATAACTAATTCTACCAATCGAAGTTCTAAGAGGTGAGTTGTCAAATAATTTTGGATTTTCAAAATTTAGCCTCTTGTGAAAAAAATCCAACTCAGCATGACCTATCTATAAATCACTGATTTTTTTAATTTTATTGTCTATGACTAATTAAGGATCAAACCCAATGTATTTTTACTTAATATTCATTTATTTCATATTTGAAGGGCTGGTTCAATAATGAACTTAAAAGGAATAAAATTAGGATGTATGAAATGTTGATGTGGTTATGAAAAATACACTGCATTGGTCATGAAAACAGCTTTGGCCTATTAAGAAAAACTCTAAAATTGATATAGTGAAAACCTAGAAATCTACAAGGCCTTAGGTAGAATAAATATCCCTATGGATAAAACTTATTTAAATGTGATATAATACCACCAAAATCTACACCAATGAGAAGTATTCATAAAGTTATAAATTCTGATAGTATTTTTTTTTAAAATAACTTTTATAGGAGAGAGTGAGGGTTAAATAGAATTATGTACTATGTCTAAATGGAGTTGTGAAGATAAATGAGCCTTATATTCCTTTCATAGGATTTTTTTTGGGTTTTAATGCGCACAAACTAATGTTTCATCTCATTTGTACACATGTATTACCCAACCACATAAATGGTCCATCTGTCATCATGGCATAATGGACACAAAGTTGTGTATGTGCATGAGCATAGTCATGGCCTCACATACACCTCTCTTCAAGGATGGGTGGATTTTCTATGAAGTTACATGACATGTGTCTATGGTAATCCCACTCATGCATACCACGTAACTTGGGGGATAGTCAAACACAACCTCTTGGAGTTTCGGGGCATGAAAACACACTTCATGTTTGCACAAATGTTTTCTATCATAAATAACTAAAAACATTTATTTTTTTAAAGATCACTTTTGAGGTCCATTATTACAAGTGTTACATCAAATGTTAACTATTTATCCATGACTTGGATAAATTTTGGATTTGAAAAATTTAGGGGACAATAGTATTATTAGGTGTCTATTACTTTTGAAATTCCTTCCTAAGAGCATATTTATGAATCAAATATGATTTATCAGTTTCCTCTTTCATAAGTTCACTTTTTTATTTATCATGAGCTTATTTTTTTAACTTTTATCTTTATAATTGTTATTTTTATTTATTTTTAAATAACTATAATTTTTTAAATTGTTCTTTATGTAACTTGTCCTTTTCCAATTATTCCTTTTATAACATTTATTTTTCCAATTTATCTTTATATAAATGTTTTTAATGTAGTTATTCCTTGTCTAATTACTCCTTAGAGGATGCAATCATAGTTTGATTAGGTTTATTACTTATTATAATTATTACTAAATATTGTTATTATTTAATAAGTTTATCTAATATAGGATCACCACTATCAATGATATTTTGTATTTATATCTTCAAATCCCAAAAATTAACTATATGGTGTCAATGCATTCTATGATAGTAACAATAATATTTAGATTTATTAACAGAATACTAATAAGGAGAAATGATTAAAAAAATGATGCATGTCTCTTTTAATTTCATTTGGATTATTACTAATGTTATGAAATTGTTTAAAACCATTATTTGTAGATGTATTTTGTATTTTTACCCATGCTTCAAATGAAATATAATGAGGCACATGAATATGAAATGGTTTGGGGGGCGAGATGCAATTGACACTAACATACTTAGGATTATTTTTGTATGCAAACTTATCCTCAAGTGATGTGATATTTAAACACAAAGTTTGAATCTGATTTTATAACTCTTATGTGATTTTAATGATATTAGTTATTTGATCTATAATGGTATTGCAAGCACAAACCTTAGGCACCTTTGATTTAATATGCATATAAATACCTTCAATAGAGTGCATGGGAGATGGAGGGTGATGAGGAAGAACATGTAGACTACTTGTATTTTATTATGCATGATTGGGGACCCTACCTAATGGAAGAGTGACAATATGGACCTTCATAATATAGGGATTTTAGCTATCACAACCTTGAGAGATTGGATTAAGAGGATTAAAATGAGTCATACATACCCTTTGGTTCCTCATGTTAATAAGAATCAACTTAAATTGAATATTATAAAAATATTAATTAATTAAGGCTAAACATTTTTCATTATTAATTTTATCCCTAATAGTGTACAAATATTTGATCCATTGTATTACATAGTTGTTACAAATTTCTCAAATTGAAGGAAAACATGTAATTATTATAATCATAAATTTAGTTAAGAAATAAAAGCAATGTACATGAATTATGCCCATGTGTAATTTTATGAATAAGTGGAAGTAAAAAATAATGTATAAAAATTAGATTTAATTATATAAATCTAAAACCTTAGAAATAATGATGAACCCCTAAGGTAATAAATGGGTATTTACATGCTTAGTATATAAGCAAGTTTACCAATATGTTTTAATTTTTTTTTTAATAATGTCAACCTAATAGGATATTATTTTGAAATATTTTTAGATTATGTGATATATAGTAATAAAAATTAATTTAAATGTAAATGGTAGAATCTAATTTGAAAATTACACTTGTTATTTATGGAATCTAAGTGTCATGATTGGCCATAATTATCTAAGGTGCATTCTAAACCACATTGGGTGTAGAAATTAGTTTTATTACCCTAGTAGATGGGGGCGGCGGGGGGTGGGGGGGGGTGTGGGGGGGGGGGTGTGGTGTGGGTTATGTCCTATTAGGGTTAGACCTACCATGTAGGGTATCTGAGTCACAACTGGTTGATTATGCAAGAATGTCAACATGGGAGTTATGGGTTCCATATAAGCACCTTTACATTTATAACTTCACCCATTTTAACATGTGTCTTATGTTTTTTTATGCATGGATCATCATCTATAGTCTTATTTATGCATTGGACGTTCTTAAAAAATAACATTTTTTGTTTCTTTTTGTGAATTTTTGGGCATGATATAATGTGCCATAAAATATTATTATAAGTTTAAAAATACCACCCAAGGATAATTGGTTTCCATTTTTATTTAAAGTGGATAGTAAATAAGAATGGATATAAATGTTTCACCAATACCTCATTATTCACATCCAATAATAGCTTCAATGGTAAGTGCACAAAGTTGGAGGATAAAAAGTGGCCTACCCATGGACATGATTTTTTTGAAATTTTAGAAATTTGAACTTTTGTAGATAATTTGAGATATCAACACTCCAAATTTGATGATAGTTTAAAAACATGAAATGTAGAATTTTGAGTCTAGTTTCCAAAACAATATTTTTTTTTAAATGGTTAAGAATAACTACATCAAACATCTAAAATTTGAAGAGGAACACCTATTTTTTTCAAAAAATATAGTAGATAGACACCCATAATGTGAAACATTTTTTTATAAGTGTTTAATATTATTTGAAACCCTTTGGGGAAAATTTAGATAAAATATTCTAACACATCACCTATATTTTTTTTATATGAATAATTTTTTATGAAGTTTACAAGTAAATAGATCCTAAAAACTGACAAAGAAATGGATAGCCATCTGCGTAACGGCTAACTACCTCAAAAAAATGAAAATCAATTTTTTTAAATGTGTGTATAATTAGGCTTACTTGGTCACCATATAATTTGTTTCTCACTTGGATCAAAGAAAGATAAATTAAATGAACATGTATAGGCATGTATGTTTACGGTATGTAGTGGCCTAAATAAGTCATAGTTAGAAATAAATATAGTTTAAAATATTAAATTAGTCCAAACATTATAAAAATAATATTTTAGAAAGAGGAGAGTGTGATCATCATGATACTATCAAGTTTTTGAATTTTCATGTTGAAATTCTTAATGTATTTGGCAATCAAAGTTGAAATTTGTTTTTTATTTTTATACGTTTGAAAAATCAATTATACATTGATAGTCCAAGCCTTTGGCTCAAGAATCCAAGCCATTCCTAAGCCAAAAGGTGTAGGAATTAAATTAAAATTAAAATACCATGATCATGTTAATAAAATGATTATGGTATTTAATAACATAATCATGTTACATATTATCAACACCCTAGAATTTGAATACTATCCATTAGGCCTATTAGTCTTAAGATCAAATATTGGTTGATTAAGATTGTTGTTTGGGACCCATGTTATTATCAAGAATTGATATCATTGAATGATAATTAGAGATGTATTAACCTATAAATCAATTTATTATTCCTTTGATCCCAAATGGTGTCCAATTAGGCCAATAGATATCAAATTTAATTATATAGACATATTTTCTTATATGGAGCTTGGTTGGCCCCAATTATGTATCAAATTAAACTAAATACTTGGTATTTTATAACACAATGTGAAATTAGAGGTCTAATTGACATCATGTGGACATAATTCATTTCTCAGGGCTCATTTAACCCTCATTATGTATGAGATTGAACTAATTATTCAATTAGTTTAATATGGTGTGATATCAAAGCCCTAATTGAAATTATATCGAAGGAATTCCTTACACGGGGACCAATTACTCTTAATTATAGATTATACTAAAAAAAATACTTGATTAGATAAATATGATTTTCAATTAGGGAAAAATATTCATAATGGACATTAGATGGACATAATTCATTGCATGGGGTGAAAAATGCCTTGATTGATATTCTAGGTTGAAGCAGTTAATTACATAGGACTTTGTTGTCCTCAATTATGTATAGTATTGAAAAAAATATAAATTTATTTAACATGGTGTAATTAGAGCCCCAAATTCCACTAGATGGATCACACTCCTTTATTTGGGATAGAGTGACCTCAATTGCATATCATATTGAACCTAAATACTCAATCGGTTCAATATGGTGTGAAATTAGGGATAATGGAACCCAACTAGAAAACTAATTTTATGAGGCTCAATTGGCCCTAATTATGTATAAGATAAAACCAAATACATGATTATCTAGATATAGTTTACAATCAAGGCCAATGAAGTTGTAATTAACATTAGATGTATGAACAGTTACTTAAATAAACCTTGGTTGGCCATAATTACATATTCAACTAAACTAAATACTTGATAATTTAATATGTTATGTATTTAGGACCAACAGATCCCCCTATTTATAGTAGAAGGATGAAATTTATTACATAAGGCTTATTTAGACTAAATTTCATATATCATATTGAACCAAATATTCATTCTATTTTATTTGGTAGACAATCAGTATCCCAATTGTTATTAAATGGATGTAATTACTTATAGAAGGTTTAATTGGTCCTAATTTCATATTAGATTCAATCAAAAAAATAAGGTATGCAATTAGGGCCATAATTAAAAGTATGTTGACATAATTTCTTAGGCAAGCCTCGATTGGCCCTAATTATGTATCATCTGGAACCAAATAATTAATTGGTTCAATATGGTATGTAAACAAGACCAAGTAAGCCCCAATTTCTATTATATACGAATGCAATTCTTTGATCATGGATCTTTTGGACTAATTTGCATATCAAATTGAAATAATACTTATTTTTTTAATATGGTGAGCACTTAGATGCCCAATTAATATCATATGGATGAAATTTCATACATTGAGGCTTAGTAGGCCCCTAGGATCAATTTAAACCCAATTAAAATCCTTTATATATAGTAAGAATTAGGTTCACAAGGATTCAAAATTGGTTAAAATAATGTCATTCATTACCATAATTAACTTTCTAGGCTTGACCTATGATGATGTGGGGGATAATTGATCCCAAATTCAAATTCTTTACTCACATATCCATGTTTAAGGATCTCAAATTTACCCCAATCATCATCATGATTGTACCTTATATACCATAAAACATATACCCTAATCCCTAATCCCTAAACTCTAAACTATAAATATAAACTCTTTAAACCTTAAACCAATCATTTTAGCCCAAATTAACATCATTTAGACTAATAATTAAGTTCATAGGGCTTATTTTGGCCTAAATCACATGACTGATTACCCCATTTCACTAATTCACTCAATCTACATGATGACATCCATGGTATAATGATAACCCAAAAACACATTCTATAGTCACAAATGGGTCTAAGTGATTCAAATTGTCCTTACTTATATTTTCAATTGACCATATATACCCTAAACCATGTATATACATTAAAACCTAGAAGATATAAACCATAAATCCTAAACACTATACCCTAAATTTTAAACCATAAAATTTCCCTATTTACCAATTTTAATCTAGTCCCAATTAACATCCTTTGTAGTAAGAATTAAGTTTGAACACATGGCATATCTAGTGATTAGACATTAATATATACAATTCCTTAAACCTTAAAAACCCTATGTTTTAATCCCTAATACCTACAACATAAATTTTAAGATCTCCCTATACCCTAATGCCCACTACACACCATAAACATACATGCCTTATGATATAACTGATTTTATCATGAGATGTCATAAAATGCACTTTTTAAACCTATGGCTAAATCCTTTGGAGTACCAATCTAGTTGTGTGTCTAAAGTAAATTGGGTCTATGTATAGCTCCTTCAACCTAATTAACCAAAGAGGAGGATATAGTTGATTCTATTAAAGGAGGCATTTGAGGTCAATTTGAACCCCTTCAATATCAAGATATGATTTGGGGAAAAAACAAAAGATCGATCTTCTATCATAAATTTATCCAATTAATCAATTTGTGTAATTCCATATGTGATCTAGGAAAAATTGAGCCCCTAAACCAAATTTATGGCTCAATCTATGGTATAACATGTATTCAGCATGTACATGGAGTAATTTACCCTACTTTTATTATAAATTTAAACATGAAGGTAATCAAGTCATAAATAGGTGTCACAAGTAGCTCAAATGTTCTTTAATTACCTTAGTTAATGGACCTTATATCCAATATCTTAAAACCTAAGTTACTTTGTAATATTTAAATTTAACCCTATAAATCATTTACCATTGAAACATTAAACCCTAGGCTATAATCCCTAAACCCCAAACCCTTTAAATTATAGGCCCTAAACCCTAAACAAATAAATTTATCCCTAGTTAACATCCTTTATATATATATGTATATATATATATATATATATATATGTATATATATATATATGTATATATATATGTATATATATATGTATATATATATATATATATATATATATATATATATGTATATATATATATGTATATGTATATATATATATATGTATATATATATATATATATATATATATATATATATGTATATATATATATATATATATATATATATATATATATCTATGTGTGTGTATAGTAAGAATTAGGTTCATAGGGATGAACTTGGTTAAAGTTTAATCACTCAAATGTTACCACAATTGACTCTATAGGCTAAATATATTATGATGTGGGGGATAATTTATTCTAAATTCACATTTTTTACATATATATAGGTTTAAGGCTCCCAAATTTTCCCCAATTACTTATATTATTACATAAATATACCCTAGAACCTATACCCTAATCCCTAATCCTTAAAGTTCCTAATCCATAAACTCTAAAACATAAATATATACTCTTTAAACCTTGAACCAATAATTTATATCCAAAATAAACATTAATTCTATACTAAGAATAAAGTTCACAGGGCTTAGTTTGGCCTACATCACATGACTAATTTACCCATTTGAATATTTCACTCAATATAAATGATACCCTAAATTGTAAAACATAAGCTTTTTATATAAATAACAATCAATTTAGTCCTAATTAACATAGTTTGTTTAGTAGTAATTAGGTTGACATGGCATAAAGTGATTAGAAAAATTAATATATAAGTCTTTAAACCTAATAACCATGCCCTAATCCCTTATCCATAAAACATAAATTGTAAGCATGATTCCCTAATTCCCACTACATGTCATAAACATGCATACCTTGCAATATAACTAATTTTTCATGAGATGACATAAAATGCACTTTTTAAACCTATGGCTAAAGCCTTTGGAACTTGCCAATCTAATTTTTGACCTTGTATCCCTAAAACCTAATCCCTAAAAACTATACCATAAATTTTAAACCAAAAACTTTTCCTACCAATCAATTAAGTCATAATTAACATCTTCTATAGTAAAAATTAGGTTCATATAATCCATAATATGTAATATCTAAACCCTAAAACATAAATTATAATCCTTAATCTAAAAAACATAAATTGTAATCCCTAATCCATAAAATCTATTCACCAATGCCTAAATTCCTAATCCATAATCCCTTAACTATATTAAGTATAATGCAATCACGTTATTTACTAATCTGATTGCATTATTATTAACATATGCAACATAGTCTTCATTACCAAATACCAACCCCAAAGCTTATATCATGATCACATTATTCTTAACATAGGGTTAAATGGGGAATATTTTGATCACTTACCTCTCCTACATGGTGACATCATCAATCAACAAGTCTATGGGATGAATATGGTAGCTTATTGGCATTCTCTAGAGTATTCTAAGTAAAACATGATTGTAGAATCAAGGGAAGAGCTAGGGAACTTGAATGAAAAATGATTATGTTTGCATTCAAGTTTCCATTTTTATCTTTTTTCACACATAAGTAAAAAAGTCATATTATTATAAATACCAATAATGTGATCACTTTAATAATGTGATCATGTTATTGTTTAATATAACATGATCATGTTATGGCTCGATAATCCTGAGCCTAGTTTTAAATAACATGATCATGTTAATTAAATAATATGATCACATTATTAGTTAATGCAATCATGTTAGAGGTAATTACCATGAAATTGTCCCCTAACTCCATACACTTACCCACAAAGTATCTTTCATAATCTCTACATGGAAGAGGATTATACACATGATAGTTATGGATTATATTTGCATAGTTAAGTTTTTTTAACTATCTAGGGTTTATATATTATTATATATAAAAAACTTTACTTTTGTACAGTTTCTAGAGCATTATATTCTAGTTTTCAATTGTTAATATAAGTTAAATCTTTTTTGATTTATCCTAAGATAGTGGGATTTACATTAGCTTCTTAGATTAGTCATATGTTTTTATATTTTGATGAGTTTAGGATTTTTGTTTAGTGATATTTATTTTTGTTGTTTTGTATGAGATTAAATAGACAAACATGATAAATTATTAGTGGAGGTGTGATCTCTAGGGACTCAAGGCATCATAATTCTTTGTAGATGTTTTCTTAATTTCTTTAATGTCTTTGGGCCCATTATGCAATTTTTTTTTGAATTTGAATAAATAATGTAACTATTTTTTATAAGGTGAAATATGGGTATAACCTCGCTAATATAAATATAATATAAAAAGGTCTAATAAAATTAGCATGATCTATAAAAAAATATTGACCTTTTACTATAAAATTTATATGAGATATAGAAATAGAAAAATACACATAGAACCCAACCCATAAAAATTATCATCTACCTCATAACTAGAATCCTAGACCATCATAATAGGTATGTGCTCCATTTATTTGTCCATAGAAACAAAGTATTGAGGGTCTTAGGAAACTTGGAAGAGGTAAAATAAGAGGTGTTGATACCTAGTTTGGAATAAATAACATTAAATTTTTAGGTCGATGCATAAAGTTGGGGGACAAAAAACATGATAGTCCCCCAACTTCGCAAAAAAATTTACAAAGGGTGTATGCCCTTTTTTTTTTAAAATTGAAGGGTCAACATATTTCTAGAGCCTTGGGGGAATACAATATTTCTAAAGGGTGTACACCCTTTGTAATTAATAAAGGGTGTATACCCTTTGTAATAAAAAGGGTGTACACACTTTGTAAACAATAAATGGCATATTCCATTAATTTTTATTTCCATGAGTTGTAGAGGAGAAAACCATGACTAAGAGACTTAGAGAAGATTTTTTTTTCTAAATTTTTAGATTGACGCATATGCTTTGAAGCTTAATTTCACCAATGGGATTCAACATCAGATTGATTCAAATAAAGTATGTTATTTTTTCATTTTTTTCATTTATTTGTAACTTATTGAACTAGAGTTTTGAGTTTAAATTTGTATTGAATTTTTTACAATGAATAAAAAAATCTATTTTTTAAAAATTGGATACATAATTTTAATGGATCCATTTCTTGAAGGAAATATTGGACAAAACCCCTAAGAGTTTGATTTTGCACATGAATAAGTTTAATTGTATGAGTAATACAATTCTGCTAGTGCACAAATTTTACTTGGTAATACATTATAATCTACTTTTAATGAAGTGGGAAATATGACTTCACAACTGGATGTAGTGTTGCATCAAAGAGAGGCTTTGAAACAAATTTATTTCGATAAATTGTTATATGAAGATGTGAAAAAAAAGAACAAAAGAAAATTTGTGTGCTTTATTTATTAAAATTGGAACCAACCTACCTCCACCAATAAATTTAAAGCACATTAGTATTGATTGGTATATTCATGAAAATATTAAAAATAACTTTTAGGATAGGTGGTGGATGGTTTTTGATGAGCCTTCATGCAATAATAATGAGGTTCCATTATATTTTTTGAGAAAATTTTACTGAGTTTGTATTGAAAGAAATTCCAAATTATTTCAACATGAACGCATCCCAAGGTAGGGGAGGTGGGTCTTCATTTGATATACCTATTGCTAGGCAAGACTAAAACCCTCACAATTGACCTCTGAGAACTAGAAGAATAATATCACATGGCACTATTCCTAAAATGTTGCATCATAACATATAGATGGACAACCTTGAGGTAGATACTAGTTTGACATAAATTATGATTGATCATGGTATGCATACTTTGAAGAATTCTACTCAACATAAAAGTGGTACTACTGGTAGTGGTTGTGCTAGTGGTAGTGGTGGTGTTGGTTATAGTGGTATTGGTGCTAGTGGTAGTGGCGGTAGTGGTGGTGTTGGTTATAGTGGTATTGGTGCTAGTGGTAGTGGCGGTAGTGGTGGTTTGGTGTTGGTGTTGGTATATGTGCTTATATCCCTCTTTGTAATCATGTTATAGTTATTATGCATCATTGCACATTATGTGGGAGGAAGTGTATAGGACATCCTATTCAGGTGAAATATTTGTATAATACATTTATGGAGACTAGGATGAAAGAGCATATGCCATCTGTAATGATTCAATGGTGCCAAACACTATCATGCTAGATACTAGCATTCCATACATTATCCTTCCAAATCATATGCCATATGTAGATCCTTCAACAATGTATGAGACTAGCATTTTAGACACTATGTAAGATGTAGTAGCTTCAATGACTCCTATCAGGAAACACCAGGCTCTGATTGTAGAGGATTCTTGACCATCTATATTTTATACATAGGTTTAATTTTAATTATAGTTTTTTTTGTTTGTAAAAGAATATTAAGTTTATTTTATAGTACATGTGTTTACTTAATTGACTAATGTATTCGACTTAACTTGTTATTTTTTATTTTTATCTAGTTGATTGGTGATATCCTGGGTACCTCAATAGGATTTGACTCTATTATAGAGGATACAATTAGCACAGGTGTACCTTACACATAGATTTTTAAATTTTTAAATTAACATATTTATTAATTTAGATGTTTATTGTCCTTTGAAAAAAATAACTCTATTTTAATATATATTATAGTCAAAGATTTTTATCATGTTTATTGGATTCATATATTATTCATTTAATGTTTTTATATATGATGAGGGATGCTATGGACTCCCCTCATAGATGATAAAAATATATAGGTGATGTTGCTGCTACTCAAAGAATCCACTATCTCCATAATAGGTTATGATTCAGGGATGGAGACTAGTGAGAACACATAATATAGTTGTTTTTATCTTTAAGCAATGATATTTTATGTCATATTTACATAGTTGTATGGAACTCTAGATCTAACGATATATGTATGTTTTATAGGATTCCCCTTTGTAGGTGTATATACAATTTCATATCCCTAGAGAACTTTCTAGATGGAATATAATGAGTGTATAATCATTTTAAAAAAAATTACATTGTTGAAAAATTTATCAAATTTTCAATATACGATTTTAATGCATTAATTTTTATATTTTATATGTTGTATAGAGACAATTTTCATCAGTTGTCTCATAGTCTGAGAGGAGAGTATCTCCTCATATTAAGGCATCTAACACCCTTGGCTCTATGTCTATGGCAACAAAGCATAATTTATTTGGAGGTAATGAGGAGTAGGAGAGCTATTTTTTGTGATAGGGATCTAGTTGTAGGCACAATCTATTGTGTATACCAAAATGACCCACATTGTATTCTTATATGGTGCATTTTATCTATGTACATAGTTATAAGGAAAATCTATTTTATATGTTGATATGGCCCACATTATATCCCATAGGGCACATTTTGTCTATGTACATGATATGGTCTACATTTTTTCTTGATATATGTTATATTATTTATGTTAAATTATGACAAAACTTTTCATGTATCACATATATACTATTTGACAATATGATTCCTTTAATTACGTGTATTTTCTATTTTCATCATTTAATGTTTACACATATGATTGGTTAATGGTTGAATTATTACTCAATATGGGGTTAAAAAAATTCACATTATTCTCTAAGTTAGGTGATTTGAATCATTATGTATATTTTACATTTACATGTGATATTTTCTATTTACTTATTTCATTTACATTTTCTATTTATTTTCCAACCCACTCATAAATCCCCATATAGACCTCTATCATAAAAGAAAAATGATTTTCATAAAGGATACCAACCTAAGCAACACACACAAAACTTGACTCCTCATATGCCTTCTAGCTCAAACAAAGGTAGCAATAATTATAGTGAAAATTAGTGCCATAAATAATTACAAGAGTGCCATGAACACTCTCAATGTTAGGCATAATAATCCTATATTTTAAAATCTACATCATATCATGCACATATAGATGATATTGAGCCAAATAAAACTTTTCTAATCACTAACACCGCTTCCATATAGACCTCTAAGGAGTGTGAATTTCTCTTCTATACCATGTATGGTTCAAGGTTCAACCTCTTCATGTCTTATCATTGAAAATATAAGTTAGAATAACATCATCACACTAGCTACAACCTAATAACTTGGCCTTACCTCTATTATGCATTGTAATCTATAATCCCTAGGGTGGATTTAATAAGGTAAAAATATATAGGTTTGGAGATAATACACATTCTAGTATATATTTGAGTCTATGGAGGGCACTATCACATGTTACATTGTGCCTCTTCAAGTCTATAACATATTATTAGGGAGGCAGTACTTGTATGAATTAGATTCTACATATCAAGTGAAACAAAAAAATTGGGATGTGCACACAAAATATTACTTATTCAACCTCTTATAGTCAACTCCACTAGCCAAAGTCACGCTGGTCTCTTCTAAAAAACGTCATAAAATAATCATGTGCATGCATAGTTTCATGTTGATCATGTTTTGTATTAAGATACATATGTAGGAAAGAAAGTAAGAGTTTATAGTGTCATTAATGAAATAAATTTCCCAATAACAAAAACTTGACAAGTTATTGAAGACACATAATGGATTCTTCCTAGAGATTTAATGTCTTATAATGCACTATGTAGTAAAACACCACATATATTTTATCCATTTACAAAAAATACTTTCTATCATTAATAAATTTGAGAGAATGATGAATCATGGTGTTAAATATAGGAGCTCCTTGATTAGGTCAAGACAAGACTCAAGTCTTCTCCTTGCAAGAGTCTAATATCCCTCACAACTAATAATAATGGGTCATATCATCTATCCATTGACTATCACTCACTAAAAGAAATCATGGTGAAGAATCAGTATCCACTGCTAAGCATTGCCAACCTCTTAAACCAAATTTTAGTTGTAAAATACTTCACCAAAATAAAAAATAATAAGTAAATAAAAGTAAATGTGGGATCAATTTCATGGACATGTAAATATTATAAATTGCACTTTATCATAAATGTTAAGAGGTATAGTGATGAACTTATGTATGTATTCAATGCCTACTTTCCCATACAAAAAACAAAGACAATTATATGTGTCCATATATTCATTATGGCCTAGTTATACATGGTTTAATATCGACATTGATAGACTTCTCTAAACTATCCACAAAATTACAATCTTGGCAAGGCAAGAATATAAACACAAATAAAGAGGCGTAAGTAAGTTTGATATTCCTTGAGTAGTATCTAAAAATTAAGGTTATATTCTTATGGTCATATTCAATATTTATCTCAATATGGAAAACCAATCCATCTATTGGTTTTGTCTATTTAAACTCAAAAGACTCAAAGCTCTCTACAAGCTAATTAAGCCTAAATGCCTCAAAAGGATCAAAAGAAGAAATATTTGAAAAATAGGTTATATATCAATCTAAAATACTTTATCATAATATTTTGTAGGTGACTCAATTTTTGCAACTCTTCATAAAGTTTTCTACAAATAATTTTATTAAAAACCTCTCATAGACTTATTAGTTTTAATGTTATTATAACATGCCAAAACCCATTTTATATAAAATTAGCACTTCAAGACACCTTAGACATATGTATTTAGGTGTTTTATTGATTATGAATTCTTAGATAAAATTTTTTTCTTTACACTTTTAATATTTTACCCAAAAATTCATAAAATCATGGTTTTTTTATTATGCTTAATTACCCTCTAGTAGGTCAAAACTCAAGATATATTTTTCTTACAACAAATGATCCTTTTATGAGGTTTATAAAAATGCATTAGAGTTTTTTAAACTTCATTTGGATTTTATGGACTCAATTTTGAAGTTTATAAACCAATCTCTATCCTCATTATCAAGGAAATATAGAAAATAGGGTATCTCTTACACATATTCGATTGGTCAAAAGAGTTCAATTGATGAACCATCTATACAGCCGCATCCATATGGGAATTTTTATGATAAAACCACCCTTATTTAGTCATGGTATACCCCTAGTAATTAATATTGTAGTTGGTTAGATGCATCCCAGAAGAGAATTCAATCATCCTTGAATGTGCAAAATGAGTGAACTTCCATGGTGCATTACAAGATAATAGTGAGGGATAGAGGTGAACCGTCATCTCCTATAAGTGCAAGGATGAGTCGTCTAAAAAATCCTAGGAGGATTTTATCTAAATTTTGATTGATGAGATGATGAGGCTACCAATTTCTTACTTTTATAGCCTCATCCATACTTAGTATATGTCTTTTTCCATGTAAATCCCATAACTATCTTTCACTAATGCAAATGAATGAATGAAGCTATGATTTTGAATTATATTGGTGTGGATTTATCTAAAAAAAAATTTAAGGGTCATGAAAGGATATAAAATCTTGATAAGCAATAGCTACTATAGGCTACCCATAAAAACTATAGGATTTACCTATAGGTTGTCTATATCCATTATAGAGTGCCTACAACAACTATAGGCTTCACCTATAGGTTTCCCATAGCCACTTTAGAGTGCCTAAAACAACTATAGGCTTCACCTATATGTTACTTGTAGCCACTATAGTGTTACTACAACAATTTTAGGCTTCACTTATAGGTTGCCCATAGCCACTATAGAAAACCTATATAAATTGTAGGCTTCACCTAAAGGTTTCCTGCAACCACTATGTAAAATAGATCTATTATTTAAAATATCTCAAAGACACATCTAGTTGTCTTGGGAACCCAAGGGATGATTGGAAAGAATCATAGTTGTTGCATAGATTCCCTACATGAAAGAAAATATTGGATGTGCTACCAAAGATGAGAAAGATAAGGACAATGAGAAACGACAGAAAGAAATAAAACAAAAAAAATGTATGCCTTATCTCTAACCCAGTCAAACCTAAAATAAGTAACTTTGATTACTAACCACTTAAAGGTTGACTAGGGTAGTTTCTAAGTATTTGTATTTTTCCTAGTTTGATGTTTTTGGTTAAGAGTTAATAAACTACCTTCTATATTTAATGGTAGAACCTAGATCAGATTAGGGATTAGTTACTTTGAATAAATAATACATGTATTGGAATTGTAGCATTTAATCTATATATTGTAACTTCTTGTAGTAATCTTTATTTGCTATAGAATTGAGTAATGAGGAGATTGATTTTATGAGAAGTTTTTGAATTCTCTCAGAGATGGATTGGAACTCAGTTCTAAATGAGGAAGGGCCCCCTTAGAAAGAGTTTTAGTGAAGATACTAAGCCTCTTTATATTTAATTATGTTGTGTAAGTTGATTTTAATTAGTTTGATTATATAAGTGTGATGCATGTGTGACTCATAAGTGTGAATAAATTCTATATTTCTATCATAGTATATCTATCTCATGAATTCTACATAAATTCATTATACTATAAATAGAAAAGTAAGATGATTTTTGGATTAATAATAGATATATAGTGTTGACATCCTTGAGAAGCATATGCACCCTAGGTTGATAATTAATGTTAATCAGACTAAAGAATCTAGTATTCACTAGGTAATTAGTCTGCACAACATGAGACATAGCAATGAGTTTTCTCTCATAGCCAAATCTCTCAAAACTAGATAAAAGCTAGTCAGTGGGGGCTATAGATTATGACTCATCATCCAAATCGATGAATTGTTTGTCTAGAGACATCTAGATGGGTGTTTTTAATCTATAACCACATTTTTTGGTCTTAGTAGACCCAAAAGAGTGAAAGTTATAGTTGGTTGTAGGTATTCTTGAAGATAATTCACTCATCCTTGAATATGAAAAATGAGCAAACTTTGGTCATGTATTTCACAAGAACTGTGAGGGCTAGAGATGAACCATTAACTCCTACACATATAGAGATGAGTCCTATAAGAAAGATCAAGATAATTTTATCTAACTTGTGATAGATGAGATGTAGTAATGATGTTTCTCTCATGACCAAATCTCTCAAAATGGGGTAAAAGTTGGTCAACAATGGCTATATAATCTAATTCATTAGCCCAATCAATGAACCATCTATGTGAAAAAATATAGATGGGAATTTTTTGTCTATAACCACCTTTTTTAGGTCTTGGTAGACCCCCAAGAATGAAATTTATAGTTGGTTAGAGGCATTCCATAAGAGAATTAACTAGTCCTTGAATGTCCAAAATGAGCAAACTTCTATGGGACATTATATGAGAACCATGAGGGATAGAGATAAGTCATTGACTCCTACACATGTAGGGATGACTCCTATAAGAAATCAAAGGAGGATTTAATCTAAATCATGATGGATGATACATGATAATGAGTTTTGTCTCATAACTAAATCTATCAAAATAGGGTAAAAGTTGGTTAGTAATTGATGAACAATTTATGAAGACACATCTAAATGGATTTTTTTAAGCTATAACAACCTTTTTTAAATCCTGGTATACCCCTAGGAATGAAATTTTTATTTGGTTGGAGGCATTCCTAAAGATAATTCACCCATCCCTGAATGTGCAAAATGAGTAAACTTTGGTCACACATTACATGACATCCATGAGGGCTAAAGATAAATAATTAGATTTTACACATGTATGGATGAGTCCTCTTAGAAAGAATAAGATTATTTTATCTAAATTGTGATGGATGAGATTTGGAAATGAGGTTTCTCTCATAGCTAAATCTCTTAGAATGGGGTAGAAGTTAGTTAGTGAGGGCCATAGAATATGAATTGTCAACCCAATAACTAAACCATCTACATGAGAATTTCTAAATGGGAATTTTTAGGCTATAACCACCTTTTTATAATATTGGTAGATCCTCAAGAGTGAAATTTTTAGTTGGTCATAGTCATTCCTTAAGAGAATTTAGTCATCCCTAAATGTGCAAAATGAGCAAAATTCCATGGCACATTGCCTGAGAACTATGAGGGTTAGCGATGAATCATTAGCTCCTACACATGCTAATATGAGTACTATAAGAAAGTTAAAGCTGATTTTATATAAATCATGATGGATGAGACATGGTAATGAGGTTTATCTCATGACCAAATATCTCATAATAGGGTAAAAGTTGGTTAGTGGGGGTCATAGATTGTGACTCATTAGCCTAATCAATGAACCATCTATGTGGACACATCTAGATGGGTATTTTTAGGCTATAACCACCTTTTTTCAATCTCTATAGTCCCCCAAGAGTGAAATTTGTAGTTGGTCAAAGGCATTCCTTAAGATAATTCAATCATCCCCAAAAGTGGAAAACAAACAAACTTTGGTCACACATTGCATTAAAACCATGAGGGCTAGATAAAAACTATCAGCTCTTACACATGCAAGGATGAGTTTTATAAGAAATACCAAGAGGATATTATCTAACTCATGATGGATGAGATGTATTAATGAGGCTTCTCTCACAGAGAAATCTTTTAGAATGGGATAAAAATTGATCAATAGGGGCTGTAGATTTTGACTCATCATCCCAATCGATGAACTATCTACATGAATAGGTTTGGATGGACTTGTTTAGGCTAGAACCACCTTTATCTAAGCTTAATAGACCCATAGGTGTGAAATTTATAGTTAGTCAAAGGCATTCTTTAAGAGAATTCACTCATCCTTGAATGCACAAAATGAGCAAAACTCAGTCACATGTTACACAAGAACCATGAGGGATAGAGATAAACTATCAACTCCTACACATGTAGGGACAAGTCCTATAAGAAATAATAGGAGGATTTTATCTAATTCATGATGGATGAGAAATAAAAATGAGGTTTTCCTCATGTTTAAATCTCTTAAATAGAGTAAAATTTGAATAGCAAGGGATATAGATTCTAACTCATCAGCCCAATTGATTAAATATCTACATGAACATGTCTAGATGGATATTTTTAGGCTAGAACCATATTTTTTAATCTCAATTAAAACCTGAGAGTGAAATTCACCATTATTGGGAGGCATCCCTTAAGAGATTTCAATTATCCCCAAATTTATAAAATGAGCAAACTTTGGTCATACCTTGCATGAGAACTATGAGGGATAGAGATGAACCATTGACTCCTACACATGCAAGGATGAGTCCTCTAAGAAATGAATAGAGGATTTTATCTAAATTATGATGGATGAGATGTAGAAATGAAGTTTCTCTCATGGATAAATCTATTATAATGGGATAAAAATTGGTTAGTCAGGGCCATAAGTTATGACTCGTCAACACAATCAATGAATAATTTGCATGGACACAATTAGATGGGAATTTTTAGGCTAGAACCACCTTTTCTAGTATTGGTAGACCCCCAAGAGTCAAAGTTATAAAATGAGTAAACTTTGGTCACACGTTACATGAGAACCATGAGGGATAGAGATGAACCATCATCTCCTACACATGTAGGGATAATTCCTATAAGAAATTCTAGGAGTATTTTATATAACTCATGATGGATGAGATAGAACATTGAGGTCTCTCTCATGGCCAAATCTCTTAGAACAGGATAAAATTTGGTCAGTGGGGGCCATAGATTATGACTCATCAATCCAATCAATGAACCATATATGTAAACACATATAGATGGGTGTTTTTAGGATAGAAAAACCTTTATCTAGTCTCAATAGACCCCTAAGAGTGAATTTTGTAGTTGGTTAGAGGCATTCCCTAAGAGAATTCACTCATCCCAAAATATGCAAAATGAGCAAACTTTAGTCACACATTGCATGAGAATGTTGAGGGTTAAAGAAAAACCATCAGCTCCTACACATGTAGGGATGAGTCCTCTAAGAAATATTAGGATGATTTTATCTAAATAATTATGGATGAGATGTAGTAATGAGGTTTATCTCATGGATAAATATCTCAAAATGGGATAAAAGTTAGTCAGTGGGGGTCATAGATTGTGACTCATCAGCCTAATCGATGAATCATTTATGAAAACATGTTTAGATAATAATTTTGAGGATATAAAAAACTTTGTATGATCTATTTATATCTTTGAGAGTGAAATTTATAGTTGGTTGAAGGCATTCCTTAAGAGAATTCACTTGTCCCTAAATGTGTAAAATGAGCAAACTTCAATTGCACGTTGCATGAGAGCCATGAGGGATAGAGATGAACCATTAGCACTTACATGTGCAAGGATGAATTATTATAAGAAAGATCATGAGGATTTTATCTAAATAATGATGAATGAGACACAATAATGATATTTTTATTATAGCTAAATCTCTCAAAATGGTGTAAAATCTTGTCAGTGAGGGCCATAGATTCTGGATCATCAGCCCAATCAACAAATCATCTACATAAACACATACATATGGGTATTTTTAGGATAGAAGAAATAAATTTCCATCTCAATTAACCCCTAAGAAAGATATTTTTAGTTTTTCATAGACATACCTTAATACAATTCACTCATCCTTGAATGCGCAAAATGAGTGAACTTCGGTCATGCATTGCATGAGAACCATGAGAGATAGAGATGAACCATTAGATCCTACACATGTAAGGATGATTATTCTAAGAAATAATAGGATTATTTTATGTAACTCATGATATAAAATATGTAGCAAAAAAATTTCTCTCACATCCAAATCTCTTAGAATAGGGTAAAAGTTGGTCAGTGAGGGTCGTATATTCTAACTTGTCAACCCAATCAATGAATTGTCTACATGGACATGTTTAAATTGACATTTTAAGCCTAGAACCAAATTTTTATAGTCTTCATTGACCCATAAGAATGAAATTCATAGTTGGTTAGAGGAATCCCTTAAGAGAATTCACTCATCCTTGAATGTGAAAATGAGCAAACTTTAGTTGCACATTGCATGAGAACCGTGAGGGCTAAAGATGAACTGTTAGCTCCTACATGTGCAATGATGAGTCCTATAATAAATTATAAGAGTATTTTATGTAAAAAATTATGGATAATACATGTAAATGAGGTTTTTCATGCATCAAAATCTTTCAAAACATGTTAAAAGTTGGTCAATAGGGGCTATAGATTATGACTTATTATCCCAATCGATGAAACATCTACATGAACACATCTAGATGGGGATTTTTAGGCTAGAAACATGTTTTTTTGGTCTCAGTAGACCCCTAAGAGTGGAATTTTTAGTTGTTAAAAAGCATTCCTAAATAGAATTCACTCATTCCTGAATGCGCAAAATAGCCATACTTTGGTCACATGTTACACGAGAACTGTGAGAGATAGAGACAAACCATTAGGCCTTACACATGTAGGGATGAGTCCTCTAAGAAATACAAAGATGATTTTATGTAACTCATGATGGATGATGTGTGTAAATGAGGTTTCTCTCATAGCCAAATCTTTTAAAACATGCCAAAAGCTAGTCAATGAGGGTCATAGATTTTGACTCATCATCCCAATCAATGAACTGTCTCTGGAGACACATCAAGATAGGCATTTTTAGGCTAGAACCACCTTTTATAGGTCTTGGTAGAACCTTGGGAGTGAAATTTATATTTTATTAGAGGCATACCTAAAGATAATTCACTCATCCACAAATGTGCAAAATGAGTGAAATTTTATCATGCATTGCATGAGAATCATGAAGGATAGAGATTAACCATCAGGTCCTACATGTATAGGTATGAGTCCTATAAGAAACATCAAGATGATTTTATGTAACTCATGATGGATGATATTTGGTAATGACATTTCTCTCACTTCTAAATCTCTCAAAATATACAAAAATTTGGTTAGCAAGGGTCGCAGATTATAACTCGTCAACCCAATTGATGAACCATCTATGCAGACACATTGGGCTAGGCATTTTTAGGCTATAACAACATTTTTAAAGTCTTGGTAGGCAATTTTGAGTTAAATTTATATTTTATCATAGGCATACCTATATAAAATTCACTCATACATGAATGTGCAAAATGAGCAAACTTTCATCATGTATTATTGCTACACCCCTAACCTATCACATGTATGAGGATAGTATTAGCCAAATTGTGGCTTAATTATCCTTATTTTATGTTATATTACATTTATATATGCTTTATTTTTATTATTAGGTCAGCCTATGGAGTAACCATGGCCTAGATAGACTATATATAGGAGGTAGTGGGTAATCATTTATCATCATATTGTGAATTCTGCTCTTATTGAAGCTTGTGGAGGTTGCCCCCTCGAAGTGGATTATATATTATCATATATTTCGATATATTTCAGTCATATTTGGATATAATTCTTCTATTATACTTAATTATTTAGGTAATTTCATTACAAGTGGTATCAGAGCTGCGATTTGGGCAATCTTGTGGGCGAAACACTAAATTTTTAAATTTCAAAATATATTAAAAAATGTTTTAAATTTATCTATAAAATTTTTACTGGAGGTGACAAATAATTAAATTAAGCTTTCATTAAAATTTAAGCTCATTTAGATCTATTTTAAAAAAGTTATCTCTATTTTATATTGTTTCATAAAATTGCTCTATAGTGTGCAATTCAAAGAATTTTTATGAGTTATTTACTTTTTTGGAAATACTAGAAAAATTTGGATATGGTATGTTCTTTGTATATTTTGATTTTAGGCTAACATAATTCCAAAATCACTTGGTCAAAGTTGGGTCAAAAGTGATAATAAGGGTCAACATCGTAAAATCTGTTTATGGCAGGTCCACAAACTCGGGGCCGAGGAAAGGGTGCTAAAACTCCAGGTAAAACTCCTAAAAATGATGAGATGGAGTCAAAAGGGGGATGTAATAGACCCTTTATACCAGGGTTTTCTGACATAGATCACAAAGTGAGCTAGCTTGACTATAGTGTGTAAGGCATTCAGAGTGAGGTGCAAGACATACAATCTAATATGCAATCCATAAAAGATAGTTTGGGAGATATCATGATGGATTTGAACATTAAGCAGTCAAATCATCAAGATAACTCTATTGCACAAACCCACTAGGGTGGTTTTCCTAACCAGTCTACTTCAAATCTAACTCCATGGCCACAAAGGAACCTATTACCAAATGTGGATATGCACAAAATTTGATGGAAAAGATCCACTCAATTGGATCAACCAAATGGAGAGTTTTTTTGACCTACATCAAATTCTAGGTGGATAGAAGGTTACCATGGCATCTTTGTATCTTGAACCTAATCAATTCATTTGGTATCGATGGTTGTGTGCTCAAAAGAAAAAGATGACTCTCAATGTCACTTGGTTAGTTTTTATAGAGGAGATACAATTACACTATGGCAATAGTGTGATAGAGAATTACTTCAGCCAACTAGAAAAATTGTGACAAACTAGCTCCATCAAGGATTATATTCATCATTTTCAAAACCTATCCTTATTTGTGGAGATAATTTCTGAAGCAAACTTGAATGACCTATTTTGGGTGGACTCAAGGACCACATTCAACATGAGGTATGCATGTTTAATCCACTTAAGATTATTGATTCTATTATCATGGCACATAGAGCTGAGGAAAAATTCATAGCCAATAAGAAGCAGCCTTTCACTCACTTCAAAGATTGTAGCATATCATCACCAACATTTCCTCCACCTACTAGATTGACCCCTCAACAAATTGAAGAGAAGCGTACAAAAGGATTATGTTTTGATTGTGATATCAAGTGGACTAAAGGACATAGATATGCTGAGAAGAAGTTATTCTACATTGAGGGACCAAATAAAGATGAAGAAGTAGATGATGCCTCCAATGATGAAGAGGAAGATATAGAGGAGGTAACTAAAGATTCCCAACCTACAATATCTTCTCATGCACTTGTAGGTATTAGCACTCCACAAACTCTTAAGGTGGTGGGTTTCCTCAAGAAATAGAAGGTGACAGTGTTGATTGATTTAGGGAGCACACATAACTTTATAAACCATAAGTTGGCCACTTGATTGAACTATTTCATCTACCCAACACCAGAATTTCAGGTCATGATTGTAGATGGTGGCACAATTAATTGTTTAGGCAAATGCCATAGTATTAAGCTTACTATGGGTGGGTACAATCTCAACTCTCCTATGTTTGCTATTCCCATGGGTAACATAGACATTATTTTGGGAGTCCAATGGATCACAACCTTAGGTACCATTGAGATGAACTTCCAAGAAATATTCATGCACTTTCATTCTGAAGGTAAGAAAATTGAACTACATGGATTACAAACAAAATCTCCACAATTGATTAGTTCACATCAGATGACCAAGACGCTAAAAAAGGTGGTAGAGGGAATTATTGCATGATTATGCTCCATAGAAGCTCAAACCACACAGGTATCTACACATCTTGATCTACAGATAATTCTTAAAGACCACTCATCTATTTTTGGGGCCATGCAAAAGGACTACCACTAAAAAGAGAACATGATCATGCCATTCAACTAATTACAGGTAGTCAACCACCAAATATCAGACCATATAGATATCCATATGCACAAAAGAGTGAAATTGAAAAGATGATCCATGAGATGCTGGAGGTAGGGATCATCAAGCATAGCCAAAGTGCATATTCATCACCATTGGTCATGGTGCAGAAGAAGGATGACACATAGAGGATGTGCCCAGATTATAGGGAACTCAACAAGTACACCATCAAAGATAAGTTTCCTATTCCAGTAATTTCTGATTTTCTTGATCAGTTACATGGTGCTAATTATTTCACAAAATTATATCTTCGCTCGAGGTACCATCAAATTAGAATCAAGGATGAAGATGTTCATAAAACTGCTTTTAGAACACATGAGGGCCATTATGAGTTTTTTGTAATGCCCTTTGGTCTTACAAATGCACCATCTACTTTTTAGAGCTTGATGAACACTATTTTTAGGCCTTTTTTAAGGAATTTTGTGCTAGTTTTCTTTGATAACATATTGATTTATAGTCACACATGGGAAGCACATCTGCAACATGTGAAATAGGTGTTGATAGTTTTAGAGAAACACCAACTTTATGCAAAGCCATCTAAATGTGCTTTTGGAGTACATGAGGTAGAGTACCTTGGTCACATTTTTTCCCATGAAGATGTCAAAGTTGATCCACAGAAGATCAAAGCGATAATGGAATGGCCCATGCCAAAAACTTTCAAAAACCTTTGAGGGTTCCTTGGACTAACAGGTTACTATAGAAGATTTGTGAAAGGTTATGGTAGCATAACAGCTCCACTCACTACATTGCTAAAGAAGGATGCTTTCCATTGGAATGATGTTGCCACCAAAGCATTTGAGAAACTAAAAGTAACTATGTGCACCACTCCAATTTTGGCTACTCCAAACTTCTCACAGACATTCACTACTGAATGTGATGCTTTTGGGTCTAGATTGGGGGTAGTACTAATGCAGGGAGGAAGATTGATTGCATTTGAAAGACATCAATTCAAAGGTAAGAATCTATAAAAACCTATCTATGAGAAATAAATGATGGTTATTCTTCATGCAGTTAAACAATGGAGGCCTTATCTGATGGGTAGACACTTTAAGGTGAAAATGGATCATGATAGTCTCAAATACTTTTTGGAGCAAATATTATCATCTAAGGAACAACAAAAATGGGTAACCAAAATTTTGGGTTATGATTTTGAAATCATATACAAGAAGGGTAAAGATAATGTAGTAGCAGATGCACTATCCAGACAAGATGCATCCATAGAAGCATTAATTTATGCAATGTCCATGTTGCAAGAAGATTAGGTGCATGAAGCTAGGTTAGAATGGGAGCAAGACAAGGATACACAAGTTTTAATTTAGAATCTCTAGCAAGGTAATTTATCCTCTAAAAAAATTTAATGGAAAGGTAATGTCCTATGGTTTAAAGGTAGGTTATACTTGTGGAAAAATTCAAAGCTTAAGCATAAGATTCTTGTAGAGTTCCATGCATCTCCAATTGGGGGACACTCAAGGTTCTTGAAAACTTATCATAGAATTAATAAAGAATTATTTTCGGAAGGAATCAAGGGAGATGTACAAATTTTTGTGGAATAATTCTTGATATTCAAATAGAATAAAGGTGAAACAGTTAAGACCCCAGGTCTATTACAACCATTAGCAATTCCTAGTCGAAGGTGGGAGGAGGTTTCCATGCATTTCATCATTGGGTTGCCTTGTTCTGAAGGTAAGAATGTTATTTTTTTCATTATGGATAGGCTTACAAAATATTCCCATGTTTTTGCTCTCTCACACCCATTTTTAGCAAGTACAGTAGCAACTATTTTATGGAAGCAGTTCTCAAATTACATGGAACCCCAAAAATAATTGTAAGTGATCGTGATCCTATTTTCACTAGTAATTTCTTGACAGAACTATTTTCTTGTTTGGGTACTCAGCTAGCTCATAGCTCATCTTACCAACACCAATTTGATGGACAAATTGAAGTGGTTAAAAAATGTTTAGAGGGGTATCTTCGTTGTTTTGTATCAGATAAATAAGAACATTAGGTTAAATGGCTACCACTTGCAGAATGGTGGTATAACACATATTTCCATACCTCTTCTAAAATGTCTCCATTTATAACACTATATGGTTACCATCCACCTTCCATCACTTCTTCATTAAAGGTGCACACAAAGGTTAGAGATGTGGAAGAGCACATTCAACATCAACAAGTGGTTTTGGCTAGTTTGAGAGAGAAATTGGACTTGGCACAAAATAGGATGAAGCAACAAGTAGATCAACACCGTAGTGAGCAAAATTTTTAGGTGGGTGACTGGGTATTTGTTCGTTTGCAGCCATACAAATAGATGTCCTTAAATCAACAAAAAAAGGACAACAAAATTGCTCCTAAGTATTATGGCCCTTATGAAGTTCTAAAAAAAATTGGAAGTGTGGCTTATAAGCTTGTGTTACCTCATTCATCTCACATACACCCAGTATTTCATGTTTCCTATTTGAAGAAGGTCATTGGACAAAAAGTTTTTGCCCAGACAGAGCTCCCAAAACTAGATGAAGAAGGACGAGTCATTTTGGAACCAGAGAAGATCCTCTAAACATGTAATAAGAGGTTGAGAACCAGAGAGATTAGGGAATATTTGATCAAGTGGAAAAACTAGAGTAGTGAAGATGCAACTTGGGAAGGTGAAGATTTTCTGCAACAACATCCAGAGTTATTCAACATTGAGGACAACATTGGTTTGAAGGGGAAGGGCATGTTATAGCCCTAACCTATCACATGTGTGAGGATAGTATTAGCCGACTTGTGGCTTACTTATCCTTCTTTGATGTTATATTACATTTATCTATGCTTTCTTTTGATTAGTAGGTCATCCAATGGAGTAACCATGGCCTAGATAGACTATATATAGGAGGTAGTGGGTAATCATTTATCATCATATTGTGAATTCTGCTCTTATTAAAGCTTGTGGAGGTTGCCCCCTCGAAGTGGCTTATCTATTGTCATATATTTGGATATATTTCAGTCATATTTGGATATAATTCTGCTATTATACTTAATTATTGAGGTAATTTCATTACAATTACATAAGAACCATGAGGGATAGAGATGAATCATCAACTCCTACATATGCAAGGATGAGTCTTAAAAGAAAGTTGAAGAGTATTTTAAATAGCTCATGATATATGAGATGTGGTAATGATGTTTTTATCATATCTAAATCTCTTGGAACATGCCAAAACTTGGTCAGTGAGGGCCATAGATTCTGACTCATCAGCCCAATCGATGAACCATATATGTGAACATGTCAAGATAGGTATTTTTTGGATAGAACCACCTTTGTTAGGTATAGGTAGACCCCTAGGAGGAAAATTTTTATTTGATTAGAGGAATCACTAAAGAGAATTCACTCATCCTCAAATGTGCAAAATAAGCAAACTTTTGTCTCACGTTGCACGAGAACCATGAGGGATAGGGATAAACCATCAGGTCCTAAACATGTAAGGATGAGTCCTCTAAAAAATAACAAGCATATTTTATGTAATTAATGATGGATTATATGTGGAAATGAGGTTTTTATCATATCCAAATCTCTCAAAACATGTCAAAAGTTAGTCAGTAAGGGTCATAGATTCTGACTCATCAGTCTAATTGATAAACCACCTACATGGACATGGTGAGATAGTCATTATTAGGATAAAACCACATTTTTTAGGTCTTGGTAAAACCATGGGAGTGAAATTTATAGTTTTTTAGATGCATCCATTAAGATAATTCACTCATCCTTAAATGTGAAAAATGAGCAAACTTCCATTGTGCATAACATGAGAACCATGAGGGATAGATATAAACTGTTAGGTCCTATACATACAAGGATGATTCTTATAAGAAATCCTAGGAGGATTTTATGTAACTCATGATCGATAAGATGTGTAAATGAGGTTTTTATCATAGCAAAATATCTCAAAAAATGACAAAATTTAGTCGACAAGGGTCATAAATTTTGACTCATCATCCCAATCAATGAACCATCTACATAAACATGTTAGGATAGGAATTTTTAATCTATAACCACATTTTTTAGGTCTTGGTAGACCCTTGAGAGTGAAATTTGTAGTTGATTAGAGGCATCCTTTAAGAGAATTCACTCATCCCTAAATGTGAAAAATGAGTGAACTTATGTCACATACTACATGAGAACTGTGAGGGTTAGAAATGAACTATCAAGTCCTAAATATTTAAATATGAATCCTCTAAGAAATCCTAAGAGGATTGTAAGTAACTCATGATAGATGAGATGCAAAAGTTAGTTTTCTCTTGCATCTAAATCTCTTAGAACATGTTAAAATTTTCTAAATCTCTCAGAACATGTTAAAAGTTGGTTAGTAAAACCCATAGATTCTGACTCATCAACCCAATCAATGAAATGTCTATGTGAACATGTCAGGATAGGTATTTTTAGGATAGAACCACCTTTATCAAGTCTTGGTAGAACCCTGTATCAAAATTTGTAGTTGATTGGAGACATCTATTAAGATAATTCACTCATCCTTGAATGTGTAAAATGATTGAACTTATATCATGCATTGTAGGAGAACCACGAGGGCTAGAGATGAACCATCAATTCATACACATGTAAGGATGAGTCCTCTAAGAGAGCATATATAAAAATATTTTCTTGTTTTATTGAAAGGATAAATATATAAAATTTGAAAAAGGATTTACTTAAGGTAGATGAAATTAATATAAATTATTTTGGCTTCTCTTCATTTCAAGAAGATAATCTTCTCTTCTCATGACACCAAAAAGTGAAGGTGGAAGCTCGTCTAGTGCCACTAGCCTACATTTAAATTGTTAGAGAAAAATTTAAATAGAAATAAACACATAGTCATAAAATCACTAAAAATTAAAATATATTAAATCTTGAATAAATTTACTATATTAATCTGAAACACTAGATAAACTTATTAGTTCAATCTAATGTACCTTCATGATTAGCTCTATTTACAAGTGTTTCAAGATTCATTTCATGGTTAGATTCACACACTTTACATAAATTTCTATTGTGAGGCTTTCCATGATATTTGATCATTTGAATATTTGTATCAATAACAAGGCTCAAATAATGAAACACCATCCTATGTATTTCAAAGTCCTGAAATAATAATTGTTTTATTTTTTTATGATAGTACCTATAAAGCCACACTCCAATAATCACTATGGATACAATGGGATAAATTATCTCTCATCCATCCATAACATTTTTGGTTGATTTTTTTTGCCTCTACACAATGACACAAGTAGTAGTATGTTCCCTCATCATTGTTCTTAGGTACAATTACTACAAAAACATGCCTTGTATTTAAAGTGTAATCAAAATTTAAGTACATATAGAAATAAATAAAAATATCACTGATATTTAAGGTTGTATATTTAATTAAAGAATAAATTATACCTTGTTACATAAGATCTGAAACATGGTCAAAGTCAATTGATGATGCCATTTCATGATCTATCAATTGTTAGAGTGAATGGATACTCTCTAAAAGTGATTTGTATATATAATACCATTCATCAACCCATTATTTTGACTCACATTCATTCTAATTAAATTACATACATGAAGAACAAAAACATTTCATATCCCTAGTATAAATATTTTATGAACTTGAATTTGAGCTTTGAATGGAATGGAAAAGACTCGATCCAGGTACTATAATGCAATCTTCATACATTGCCTTGTGGTGTTCATCTATTAACAAAAAGAATCTTTGTACATAAGAATGTTTATCTAATTCATGATAGATATTTTCATTACACCAACTCACAATACTTACTGCATCGATCAAATTATCACCATCCTTGTGCTTTCCTTACTTTCTTTTAAGGGTTCTTTTTACACATGCAATAGTACCATCATGTTCACTTTTTTTATGCCTAGCCTCAAAAAAGCTCAAAAAATGTTGAACACCCTTCTTCTTATGAATTCTACTTAACCAATAAAACATTCAAAAATTCTTAAACTTCCCTACACAATTGTTTGACTAAATGTATTATGTATCAAAAATGATTTCTCTTGCAATCATATTCATATAAAATATCTAAAAATAACTTTGGATATTGTGATATGTCATCACTCATATAAAAATGGTACTCCCTCAAAATCTTTTTGTTATCATTTATGCTATTAGGTTCATGATTAAATTTAATATGAACAAAAATTCCAACTTGAATTAAATTATAATATTGGGATTGAACCTTATTCTATGGTTGTAGTGTGTAGTTTTGAAAAAAATCCTTAATTAAAATAATGGTGTGAACTAGGAATTTGTCCTTTCATGCTTTGAATTGATTATCTCACCATTTTTATTTATTTGTGTGTTTTTCATATTGGTAGATAATATTCTTTTTTAATTCAAACATGAAATCACATACAGAAACTTTAGTTGTAACCAATTCACATATTGATGACTCTTTTCCATATTTTAACACATATTTAACATATTTGTACTTCTTATAATCAACTAGTTTCTCTCCAAATTCATGTGAAATATATTCATCTAAAAAACTTGTCAAATTTGACAAACCACCAGATCTGTTACATGTTCCATCTAAACATTGTTTGTCAAAAAAACCTATCCCTTAGGTCTTTGATATAAAAGACATTGGATTAATTATCTTGATGTTTTAGGTGGGGAAGACACCATACATTCCTAAAAAATATTATCAATATGTATAGTACAATGTATATGATGAAAAACATCAAAATGCATAGTAAATTCAACATGTAACCTATAACAACAAGTGCATTCTTGGCTGATTTTAACATATAAAGGCTTGTACATCTCAAATGGCCTTTGACTAATTATTAATTGGTCATTAAATTTTTCAATAAACTTTTTATAAATTTATGTTTGCATCATGTCTAAAAATGTTTTTCATGTGGCTCACAATTTTTTGAGCCTTTTCTTCCTTTAACAACATCTTTTACATTAGATTAGACCTTTGTGTTGTCATGCTAGAAATTTTCAATCGATTATTTTGTTCCTTCAACCAATACCTTATCTTTTCATGGGAGTCTACCACTAAATTCCCAACAATCTGTGAGTGAAGGGTCATTAAGTCATGTTCTTATTTTTATGGCATTTATTAGATGTTTTCTATGTAAATTCAAGGATTTACCTATTTCACTAAGAATTCAAAATTTATATGTTGAGTTACTCACTATAGATTCCATTATTTCTCATCTTGACACATTACTATCTTTATTCTAACTTTTATTGTCTATTACCTTAAATGCATTAAATAGATTCTTTAATATTATACTATTTTTTCTTTCCATGTTTAATGTTCTTAACCCCAAAAAATGCATCATAGGGTGCATTTTTTGCATTTTCATTAATTGAACAAGTAGTTGACATCATTTTGTATAGCTTTTATTCTTAAATGAATAGTTCCATACATGTTGAGAATGAACTTGAACTATTATTTTTGACATTTTACCTTTCATAGGTTCTATTATTTTTCCATCTATTTAAACCAAATACTTTGGTTTTCATCTTATTATCCTTAGAGGTGTGGGTGTAGGAGCTATATTTTATATTAAATTGGATGGTGTTAACACTTCAACCATAGTAGGAACATTAGAGGGTTGACTATATAAATTAGGGGTTATAGGTGAATTAAATTCCTATTCATTAGGAGACACATGATTTGGGGTCATTGTTTGATGTTGATTATCATCATAATAAAAAATGTCACTATGAATGGATGTTTTATTATATTGTGTTTGTCCATATGTTTCATCATTGATTACAAATTCATTATTTACATGCTCTACATTTTGAATTTCATCTTACAACAAAGATTGAATAAATTCTCTTATCTCATTTGAAGACATATGCAAACTAAATTATATATAATTGGGCATGTTATTTTCATTAAAAGTATTAACTGGTGTAGAAGAACCTTCACCTTGCCTAGAAGTCTTATGGATGCCTTCCTATCTACTTGTCTTTTTTTTATTTTTTTCTTTTCTCTTCAATTTCCTCATTTGTTAGCTCTTTGATTGGTCTTTTGTGATGACTTCTCAACCCCATTATTTAAATTTTCTAAAATAAGACAATTGTTGATTTAAACCTAAAGAATTCTTAGTCATTCAAACAAAATAAATGAATAATTCATCAAATTTGTATAGTTTCAATAGAAAAACTAGTTTGTAATTTATAAAGAACAAAAAAATGACTCATTTTCATGGCAAATGTAGAAATAATTCATTAATCATAAAGGGCATGCATTCTTTAAAAATCATGCATGACCTTTGGGATTCATGTACC
Organism: Torreya grandis; assembly: GCA_037957365.1. NCBI lineage: Eukaryota > Viridiplantae > Streptophyta > Pinopsida > Cupressales > Taxaceae > Torreya > Torreya grandis. The sequence goes on along the minus strand of JARHVA010002890.1, from coordinate 122,028 downwards.
AATGGACAAATGAATTAATTTGGATATTAGCACATGTGAAAATGGAATACACCCTTTGTAAAGGGTGTACACCCTTTGCATATTTACAAAAAAAACTACCGCTTTCCCTCTAATTTTGCCTCAGTTTTAGGCCTGGGGGTCTCAAACTTGGCCAAACTCTATCATGGAGTAGCCAAGGAAATTTATAAGAAATTTAGGATTTTTTCCTTTTTATCAACACATCTGATCAGGTAGTTTTTTTATTTATAAAAAATTATATGTATTTGTAGAGTGGAAAGTGTAGTTTTCAAATGTATATTTTTTTTAATGTTAGAATATTATTTATAATTATTATTTAATTTTTATGTAATATACCTCCTTATAGTCTATATACACATCATCACAAATTACTTTATAAATTATTGAATATTAATCAAATGATTATATAATTTATATCTAAAAAATATATGCATTGTCAACTATGCTTTAAAAAAATGATTTTCATGAAGTTAAGGTCAAAATATTGTGTTCGTACACTTGAATTTTCAATTTTATTACTGTCTTGACTTGTAAAATTATTTAAAAATTATATATAGTTAAAAATTAATTTAAAAAAATCTCAACAATCTTCGACATATATATATATATATGAAATATTATACAAAAACTCAATAATTTACTAAAAAAAAGTGTGGTTGTACACATGCACTCTCCTTATCCTTTTACAAAAAATGACTAACCTATTGTCATAAATGCAACTATTTTGTACACTTTTATCATCTGGGTATTGGAAAAAAAATTATATTTAGAAACTACATTCAAAATTCCACAATTCTTGTTTTTATGTCATTATCAATTTTTTTTTTGAAGTGTCTCTAACATTCTCTCCAAAATCACTTATTTTTATTTTCATAAAAAAGTGTCACTTTATACCCCCCTTTTGGCCCCCATTATCCTGGATCTACCCTTTTCCCCTTTTTGATATCTTCAATGGCCATATCCTAAAGAAATAACCATACTCTATCTAATTTTCACATATTCTTGAATCCAAACTACTCGATGTCCTCATGAATGGAAATGGTTTTGATAAAACCTATATACATATGTTGGGATGACCAATATAAATCCGATTTATCTCAATATACTAGGATATAAATAAGATAGTAATGAATCACGTATATACTTGGATTATCTAGTAATATCATAATATAAGAGGATAAGGTTTCAAATCCTACACTTATGAATAAAAGTATGGTCCTCACTATTACTCAATATGTATCAATTGTTTTAGCAATAGTAACAGAGGGTTGTATCAATGATATAATAAGGATTCTTCATGTAAGGAGATAATGAACAAGGGTAAACCATATCCAAGGTTACAACCTAAAGTAATAAAAAAATAAGTGGTGAACTGGTCAAATATTTATTGTCTATGACACTTAATGTGATAATGGAAATCTTAAGAAACCATGTAGCTATACCATATTATTTGATATAAGAAGAATCGTAATCAAGGACACATAAACATACATCTAATATAACAATAAAAAAATTAAATCTATCGACTAAGTAAATAAATTAAATAGAATAGAGATAGATATATTTACCTTTGGGAGACTCATCAGTGAATTAATATCCCCATTGACTCAATTTGTATTTTGAAAAATATGTTGTTTTGTAAATACATCAAGTGTCAAACATAAGACCTAGATATATCTAGTTAGGGACTCTAAAGACTGGGACACCTCCTCGATATAACTCTACCTATTGATCTTCAAATACCTTAAATTAAGAATAAAAATCTAATAATAATAATTTAACCTATAAAAATTCCTTTTAATAATTAAGATAAAAAATGTAAACATAAAGAAAGTAGAGGAGTGTTGTGATATATTTTGGAAAGATAATATGACCCAAAAATTAAACATGGACTCTATGTTGAGGGTATCATCTATGTTTATAGAGTGAAAAAGGATGTCATTTAACATAAAAATGTATTGGCCAAGATGATATAATATAACTATCATATAAAATACCAATAATTATATTGGTCAAGCTAATATAATATAGGAAATAACATGTGTTAAATAGACTTCACCATCATGGTTGATATAATAGAAATATATGATGGATATCAATACTAGAAAAGTGGATAGAGAGGTGATATGTAAATATAATCACAATATATTAGACTAATATTAATGAATGTATGAAAAATAGCATGCAATCATCTCTCATAAAGTAACAGAAGCCATTTTCACCCTGTTCTTGGTGTAATACTTTGGATTTAGACTCAGCGATATTGATTCATCGACAATCCCCTTTAAGAGAAATATTTAGTAAAGAGATAAATTAAAATATAAAAAGGTATATTTATGCCTAACTTGAATATCATCACCTGTCACAATAGTGTAATATGGGATGGTGCTTGGGAAAGATACATAGTAACACAAAAGAGTATAACTAAAAATAAATGTTAAAAATACTAAAAAGTAAATTAAATTAAACAAATCAAATCAAACATCTAATGTAAGATAAGTGAAATCTTAAATCAAATAAGGGGGAATGAAATATTTTTAAATTAATATAAAAATATCTAATTTATGATAAGTTAAAACTTAAATCAAACAAAGGGGATCAAAATATTATAAAATAAAAATAAAAATATCCAATGCAATAGAAGTGAAGACTTAATCCAAGAAAGGATGTGTAAAAAATGAAAGTAAAGAATCTAATGAGTGAAAACTCAAAATAAATGTTGTGATATATAAAAATGTAGAAATTCAAAACTATATGGAGACATAAATATGATGATGAAGATGGTCAAAATGTTAAGGTGATGGATATTTTTGAGGAAAGTCTAGTTGTATTGCCCAAAGTTTTACAATGCACATAAAAAACTAAAAAGTTGAGAGGCACTACAAATGAATGTTCAGAGTCAAATATAAAGAAAATAAATATAAAATGGGAATGTAAATAATATGGACATAACTAAAATAAATATCTATCAAGATGATATTTTGGAAAATGTATAGGTTCCACTACAAAAACTACACAATTTTTTAACATATAACAATATTAACTAAATTTTTAAATTAAGATTATTTATTTATTTTAAACACTTTAAATGCATAAATAACATAATATTAATGTTTATATATCATTATATACATTAATCCACTGTTCTTGTACTGGAATTCAACTACATACAATAATCATGTCATTCACAGTAAATCACCTAAAATGGGAATGTAAATAATAGGGACATAATCAACTAGAACAAATATATGTTAATATGAGAATGCAAGGAACCACATGGATAACATATAAGTCCTTGGTGAAAACATGAAACTCTAATGAAGTGGGTAAGGATAATAACTATTGACATCATGGACCTAGATCACCCCACCTAAGAAACATAATATTGAGATAACAAGTGAAGTATAAATATCATCACATGAAGGCTAAATACTTGAAAATTAAAATAGATCCTAATATATTGTAACAAGTTCTCTAATCCTCATGACCCCTTATATAGGTGTTGATATATTGTTATGATTAGGTACTAACATGAGAAAGTAGGTGGCAGTAGAATGTGATATATACATATTTAATGAGACATCCTACCCTAGTATAATAGCTTACTAAACCATAATGGACCTCAAATCTATAATGAGGCTGATTATGGAGTTGTAGCTCTGACTAGAATATGTAGTTTAAAAAGAAAAAAACACATATTTTTGTGCGATATGATTTTTAATATTTTTTTTACATTTTAATAATACCTTTTCTAAGATAATGGTTTTTACTCATTTGAATTTTTATTTTCCTCCTCTATAAAGATTCATAAAAACCAACCATGGCTGCTAAATATTACTAAAAAAGGAAAACCTATACCTAGTTCTTCAAATGGATAACCTAAAGACTAAGATGCCTAAACACTCTTAGAATTACACCATAATGAATAGTGTGATATGAAAATTGACCCAAGTGTGACCCAAGTGAAAGGAATGTGAAATATGGGGACCATGAAATATATTTATATGATAAAGGTGATAAAATGAGGATTTGATAGTAACTAACAATAATAAGGTATATTTTTATTTAAATTGACTAAGAAAAAGGAGGGATATAAACATACATGAGAAATGTAAGTCAAATTACAAAAATGAAAACCCTAAGAAGGTAAACAATATGAACAATGGTGATCAATAACTAAATAATTTATACAAAAATAAAAAGGGTTTTTTCAAAATAATTAATAAGTAAATATCATCCTAAAAGAGGAAGAGCACAAAAATAAACCAAAGAACCACATGGGAAACTATGGCTAAAAATAAGCTTGTGATAAATGTAAAAATATGAAAATAAAATACCACAACATACAAAATAGGAAGTGGAGTACTAAAACCATGAAGGTGATATAAAATATCCACAAGGGGAATTAAGGCCCACTATAAGTGAAATAATAAATGAAATGATAAAAATAAAATGACCATAACATCCCAAAATGGAAGAAGGTGGACTGGTAAAAATATTTTCAGATTTGTTGCCAGAATCCGGATAATACAAGTGCAATGGAGACGTGATCACACAAGTTGAAGCAAGTGCACACCACATAGATGATAAAGTAATTTGAAAATAACACAATAAGATAAATTGCATAAGACAAAATGGAGAAAACCAAAATCTGATTAACATGAGATGGCTAAAGTGAGGACTACAAATAGGAGAGTACGAAAGTAACTCCTCCACAAAAGGTGGACAAGGCACACCAAGAATAGTCAATAACTCCTCCATGAAAGGTGATGACAAGGTGATAAGAATAGAGAAGTAACTCCCATCAAGGGAGTTACTTATGGCATTCTTATGACACCTATGACACACACCTCCACATAAGCTAGCCTATCCCACAAATGTAGGAAAACTCCATGTATGCACAAGAAATACAATTTTCATAATTAATAAATAGGGAAAAATAAAAACCTACACTAATACCCCCCCTTAAGCACAACTTAGGTGGGCAGTGTGGAAATATAAAATGGGTCCTTGCAACTAGGCCTGATGAGGTACCCATGTACAAATGCAATCTCCCATAAGATAGAGAAAAGGAGAAAACCCATAGGAAAAAATTGCTCCCCAAAAGAGAGACATAAAATAAAAGAAGAGGCTAGAAGGCCCCCCCTAAAGATGATGCTGCTACAGATGTAGAACACAACCTAAGAAGAGCTTGTAGATGAATGAACTTGCTCTCGGTGAAAGGTTTGGTGAAGATGTCTGTAACCTGCTTCAAAGATTGGAAAAATATCAAGTCAATGACTTGACTATGAGTAAGCTCCCAAATGAAATGCATGTGAATCTCTATGTGCTTGGTCCACTACTGCTAAATTGGATTCCTACAAATCTATATGGTACTTTGGTTGTCACACTAAATGATGGTGGGTTGCCTGATAGGAATGCCAAACTCAAAAAGAATCCCCTGAAGCCAAATATCCTCAGTAGCTACATCAATAGCTCCCCTATACTCTACCTCTATGGATGATATAGAAATAACATTCTACTTCTTGCTAAACCAATTGATAAGACTAGAACCTAGAGAAAAACTATAACCAAAAGTGGACTTGCGAGTCTATGAATCACCAGCCAAGTCTGAATCTATATATCTAACCAAGTCAACCTCTATGCCAAATATGTAATGAATCCCATATCTATGTGAACCCTATATGTAATGCAAAATTCTCTTAGCTAATTTATAATGTAGCTCATGAGGTTCCTACATGAATCTGGAGACAAGTCCCACTGTATATGAAATGTTAGGCCTAGTGTGAGTCAAGTAGATGAGACTACCAATTATTTGTCGATACCGAGTGGCATCAACCAATGGTGAAGAATAATCAGCCTCAAGCTTGACTCCTGATAGAAAGGGAGTTGGAGATGGCTTGTAATTAGCCATGTGAAACTGAGCCAATAAGTCAAGAGCATACTTAGGCTGTGAAAGAGAAATCCCTGAATCTGACTATGAGATCTCGATGCCAAGGAAGTAGCACAACAAACCCAAGTCTGTCATGTCAAATATATCCTAAAGAGATGCCTTCACCATTGCAATAGCTGATGACCTCCCAGTGATCAAAAGGTCATCAACATATAGAACCAAAATCAAGAGTGAATCATCCTGTCATAAGAAGTAGACATTGGGATCAGAATGGCACCTAGTGAAACCCACTATGAGAAGGAAGGAATCCATCTTGGCATACCAATCTTGAGGGGCCTATTTGAGGCCATAGATAGATTTCCTAGTCTGCATACTAAGGAAGAATCTTAAGTAAATCCTAGTAGCTACTCCATGTAAATCTCCTCCTCTAGGTCTCTATGAAGAAAGTCACTCTTCACATCCATCTGATGCACATCCCAACCATGTGCTACGACAATAGCCAAGGTGAGTTGGATAGAAGTCATCTTTGCAACAGGTGCAAAGGTCTCTGAGTAGTCAATGCCTACCACTTGTGAGAAACCCTTGGCAACTAATCATGCCTTATACTTATCAACCAACCCATCTACTACAAACTTGGTCTAATATATCCACCTACATCAAACCATCTTTCTTCCCTTAGGAAGTGAATTCAAGTCCCATGTGTGATTTTTAATTAAGGAAGAATATTCTTCCTCCATAGCATTATCTCACTCAGGTACCCCTGATGCCTATCAAAAAGTCTATGGATCCAAAAATATAGAAAAGAAGGCATGTGGATCTCTCTAAAAATACCCCCTACTACATCTGTCATCTACAAGATCTCCTACCCAAGTGCCAACACTCTCAAGTGTCTATCTAGCTCAAAGTGGCCTAAAAGTGGGTGATTCAGGTGCTAACTCCTCATCCTCTAACTGACTAGAGGTGGATGACTCTACATCACTATCCTCACTATCTGAACTTGAAGAAGAAGATGATGTCTCTAGCTCAAGAACCTATTATGGCTGATCTGAATCTAATGAGGAATCATCATGAAGAAGTAGATCTGATGAGGGAGAAGAAGTGTCAAGTGTTGAGTCTCTAGGACTCTCCTAAAAATTGACACTTCTCTTGATGAACAACTCATGAGTGACTAGATCTAGAAGGTGATATCCCTTAATACCATCTAGATATCCTATAAAGATGTAAGGCTTGGATTGACATTCCATAGCTTTGCATTTTTTCTTTAGAATACAGGCCATGGCTGGGGATCCAAAAACTCTAAGGTTCTCAACATCAAGTTTCCTTTTATGCCAAGCTTCAAAGGGTGTTATCCCTTTCAAAAATTTGTGAGGAACCATATTTTGAATGTAGCAAGCACAATTGATTGCTTCAACCTAGTACTATGGTGCTAAGGATTTGGAGTGAATCATACAGCTACCCATCTCTTTCAAGAACCTATTCTTGCATTCTACAACCCCATTCTGTGAAGGACTGTAAGTGATTATGTGTTGCAAATCAATCCCCTCTGTGGTGCAAAATTTCTCAAATTTGATGTTGACATACTCCCCTCCACTATCAGTTCAAAGAACCTTGATGGATTTCTCACTCTATTTCTCAACAAGAGCCTTGAAGTCTAAAAAATTTTCAAACACTTCAGACTTTTGTTTGAGAAAATATATCCAAGTGTACCTAGAGAAATCATCAATGAAAGTGAGGATGTACTTGGATCTTGTGAAAGATGGTTTGGGAAAGGGTCCCGATACATTACTATGGACTAACTCCAAAGGTTGTGAAGCCCTCCAAGCTTTGCCTTTGTCAAATTTTGCTTCGGGATGCTTTCCAAGCGAGCACCCCTCACAAAGTCCTTTTGAGAATCAGACACGAGGCAAGCCAATGACCATGTCATTTTTGCAAAGTTACTCAAGATAGTGGTAGTTAAGGTGGCCAAATTGCTCATGCCATAATTTGCTAACTCCATCTAAATGAGTCAGTAATGCTATTGGAGAAGAATTTGATTCAAAATGTGAGAAGGTGTATAACCTAGCTTGGTGATATGCCCTACCCATTGCCATTATAGTATCACTAGGCAACTCCCTGATAGCCACTAAATCTAGTGAAAACTCAACTCTCATACCCCAACCAATGTGAGTGATTTGGTACACTAATAGGAGATTTGTTGAAAGAGAAGGAACACTTAGAACACTGTTGAATGTTCCTCTTTCCATTTCAACTGACCCTCTCCCTCCAATAGAAACTGAAGTGTCATCACCCAAACTAATTAAAGTCATGCTACAAGGCTCTAAAGATGAAAACTCAACTAGTGAAGAGCCCATGTGCTGAGAAGCACCTGAGTCAATGACCCATGAAGATGTGGAAGCTAATGTAGCTACAAGGGCCTTGCCCTTTTCTTTCTCCTTACCCTTGCCTTTTGCCTTAGTAGAATCTTGGGTAGATGAATTCTGCTTGATGGACTCAGGAACACCTATATTGTTCTTCTCTAGAAGATGAATTAGGTGATCTATTTATTTCTTCACGCACTTGTGTTCATCATGCCCTATCTTTTTACAATAGGAACACTTAACCTTCTCCTTCTTAGGTTTAGCATTGGAAGAGGAGGTCTTAGTGTTGTTTTTGGCAAGATTGGTGTTTTCTTTCTTCTTCTCCTGGTCCTTGTTCTTTTTCTTCTTCTCTTTTGTTGAAGTATTATCCTTACCATTTCCAGCTATCAAGGCTTGGGGTTGAGTATAATTCATTGTGCCCATCTGAATTAGCTTATCTTGCTCCCTAGTCAAGTTGTTAATGAATGAATCCAAAGAAGGCATGTTCCATGTAGTGCCAAGGGCACTTTTTGTGGCATGGAAAGTGGAGACAAAGATGGAATAACTTGGACCTAACTTTGTGAGAATATAAATAATTAGTTGACCATCTTTCTTCTCTATCTTGCACTCTTTCAATTGCAATCTAAGGGCCTTAAACTTAGTGATGAAGTCCTGTAGGAAGTCAAAGTTGCTAGGACTTAGACTTATGAGTTTATTTTTGAACTCATGACCTCTCATCTCATCAAGCTTCTCAAACAAATTTTCTAAGGTGTCCCATATGTCATTAGGATTTTAGGAGGATTCTAAGTGGAAGAGAAGTTCTAGAGACATAGACAAGCTCAGTAATCCAAAGGCTTCATCACTACGGTTGTACCACTTGACCTTTTCAGCATTTGTGTTGGGTTTTACTTTTATACCCATGGTGATCCTATATAACCCTTTGCTTATAAGAATGATTGACATTTTAAATTTCCATTCATGATAGTTGAAGGGTGTTAGGGGTTTAAGTTGAAAAGAATCCATTTTTAGCTAAAATTAGGTGAAGTTGTGTTGATTACAAGTTGTAAAAGCAATCACACCCCCCCTAAAATATTGATCCCCCCCCAAATATGCAAGTTCACACTCAAAAAATGTTTAACTCAGCCAAAAATGTGTCTTAGAGCAATCAGTGTAAGACTAAAGCAAACAGGACGTCGGACTTAGCCGAAAATGCGTCCCAGGAGACCCAAATTTTTAGCACTTTATAAACTAGTGAATTTTTAAAAAATAAAAATTCTAAAATATGGATAATTTAATTACAATCACTTTTTCAAAAAAAAACCCCCCAAAATCAAGCTACCATTTGCAAGATATTAAAGTTACAATTTTCTCGTAAACTAGTATTTTTACAAAAAAAAGCACTAAAACATTAAAAAAATGCCTATTATGGGGAGAGAAAGTGGCCTTCCAACCACTCATTGGATTTGGCATGGAATTAATAATCCAAATGAGGTTTGTGTAAGGATGAATTAGCCACCTACCAACCCGGGCCTCACCCTTCATATTCGTAGGTCGAAGATACAAGTTGAAATTAAACCTCTAAATTGCCTTTTTGAATGCTAATTTCAAATTTGATTTTAAATAATATATTCAAATTACTGATTTAGATCAAAATAATTTAAAAAAAGGTAGATTTACCAAATGAACAGTAAGAGAGAGATGGAAGGGTCCACCACATGGCATTGGAAGCCAAAAAGGAGCACCATTTTTCAAAAAACAAGATGTTGGATGTGTCAAACAAGACACCTCAGCCAATGCAAGGTCTGATGGCTATCAGATGGTGCTATGACTAATGCAAGGACAAAACAAGAGCACTACTAAAAACACCATACGGCTTGGCACCTTGATGGAGAAAGACCATAAGCTAGGCGAAGAAAGAAATATGTTTGCAAAAAAACAAACCTGTAGACTGCGCACTGTACGGCCTGGTCAGGAGCGAAATCTTGGTGTAGCATAATAGAAGAGGGCATTGTAGAAGTTGGTGAACTTGAAGATAGAAAAAAGTCAAAAAAGGACACCGTATGGCCTGCTTAAGGCGCCTTGCTGCTGCTTGGTGTGCAGAGTGAAGGTAGGTGCAGAAGCTGGAAGAATAACAACAGAAAATATGCTTTACCAAATGAGTTTCCAGTGCCCTCACCAAAAAAAAATTATCAGATAGCTCACAGCAGTATGAAGAGGCTTGCAACAAAGTTAGCTCCTCCTTCTGTTGCTCCACACAACAAAAGACACCCAAAGGCCAATGATTTCCAAGGAAACTAACTAGAAAAGATTTTGAATGTTTTTTTTTTTAAATTTTATATCAAATCTAAAAAATAAAAAAAACAAAGAGAACTCCACTCCTCTTGATTTCAAAATGAACTAAAATCATAACCATACAAATGATTACCATTCTTGCTCTGATACCATATCGTAGTTGTTGCTAGAATCTGAATAATATGAGTGCAATGGAGACATGATCACACAAGTTGAAGCAAGTGCACACCACATAGATGCTAAAGCAATTTGAAAATAACACAATAGGAGAAATTTCACAAGACAAAATGGAGAAAACCAAAATCTTATTAACATGAGATGGCTGAAGTGAGGACTACAAATAGGAGAGTATGAAAGTAACTCCTCCACAAAAGGTGGACAAGGCACACTAAGAATAGTCAGTAACTCCTCCATGAAAGGTGGTGACAAGGTGATAAGAATAGAGAAGTAACTCCCATCAAGGGAGTTACTTATGACACCTATGACACATCTATGACACACACCTCCACATAAGCTAGCCTATCCCACAAATGTAGGAAAACTCCATGTATGCACAAGAAATACAATTTCCCTAATTAATAAATAGGGAAAAATAAAAACCTACACTAATAAATATTAAGGTGCTACCAAATGTCTAAAAGGAGAAAAAAGCTGAGTGTAAGTGAAATAAAATGCTATAAAATAAATCGCAAAGGTGATACCAAAGATACATTTTAAACATGTATAGGTTCCACTATGAAAATTACATTATTTTTTAACATATAAAAATATTAACTAAATTTTTTAATTAAGATTAATTATTTCTTTTAAACATTTTAAATGGACCAAAACCGTAATATTAATGTTTATACATCATTTAGATACATTACTCTGCTATTAATTTACTAGAATTCAACTACATACAATAATCACATCTTTCACAATAAATCACTAGTCTAATCATATAAGTGTTTACTAAATTAAAAACATGTGGCTCTCAATGATGTAGAAATGTAAATATTATATAATGATATAGTAATACAACTTTAAAGGTATATCAATGCATTACTTTAGTATTAGATATAATAATGCACATCAAATCATCCATAAACAATAATTACAATAAATAACTAATATTCCCATGTTCCCACATCCACTACTGCATAAATTTTGTCTAAAAATTATGCATCTAAGGAATTAAATAATATACATACAAATAAGAACAATAAAATAAACTCAACTAAATACTATATCATAAAATCATCTTTCGCTAAAGTATAGAATTAAATACTTTTCCATAAACATTTTAGTCATAACCTTGTTGTAAAACATAATAAGACATCATTTTAATTTTATTTCCAACCATTATTGAATAACTAATACACATCAGTATAATAGTTTCCATGAGCAATCATATCCTGTCTAGTCATGAGTAATCTTTGTGGATAACTCTAAAATTTGTAAGGAGGGAGAGCATCATCTAGGTGATTTACCTCCAACCATAGACCAATGGTCTCATGCACACCCTCCCCCCCCCTTAGGACTGGCCATTCCCTTTATAAAGGGGAATATAATGATGATGTAAACATCAATAACTCAACCAAAATAGCTTGTACTATAATCACTATTACATGCAGTAGTTATATAAATCATGTAACACACTATCTCTAATATGGCACCATACATGCACATTAACTAAAAATTAGAGAGGATAAATAATTTATACATATACAACATTAGTTTGGCCAAAAAAATTCATTATAGTTTTCAGACTTCAAATGAAGTTGGGTCATAGTCCACTGCAATAATACTCTTTGTCATAATACATATAAATCATTATCTCTCTCATTAATAGATGATGGGTGACTCATAAATAGGCCCTATACCTAGCACTTATTATCCCTTAACTATAATTACAACTAGTTGGTACAAAACACAATCAAAATGAATAAACACAATCATACAAATATTTTAGATTGACATCTACTCATTGGATCCAAAATAAGAATATTTCATGTAATGAAATACATAAAATAGAAACTTAAGTCATTATTAATATGCTAATATATCAAAAAATCCCTATAATATTTTATCATATAATTATTACACTTTAGAACAATCCATTATATCATATTTTAATGAGCTACTAAATATATGTTCTTCACTCAAGGGATACAAAAATAACCACAAGTGGTAAACTATTTTATACATTCCAACATCTAGCCCAAAATATTTTATGCATCTAACATGTATAGTATATTCCCCAAGAAAAAATACACATTGATATCATGTGTAGTGATTTAGTCTATTATGATTTCACCTAATGACAATAAATATAAACTCATGTTATAATTCAATTTCAAATACCCATACTTCTTGCTAGTTATTTGCAACTAAACATTAATCTTGTTTTAGATGAAATAATATTTTACAACCTACTTAGGGTATGAAGTTTTAATACATTATTTCACCAAATTATTGAACATTAGTTATAATATATTTAGTTGCACCACACTTAATTTGTTACATATAAATGAATGACTAACACTCAGGTTTATAATGAATATTTATTTAATAAAAAAGGAAGGCTGAATGATAGACAAGTAGGCCTATCTCCAAAAAAGTTATAGAAAAAGTGTTCTATTCTAGATATTTATTCCCATAATGAATTAAATTACTTAATACATGAAATTACATATTTCCACATTATAAAATTAACTATATAGAACAATAATGATGTGTATTTAAGAATATATCATTTCCATAACATTCTATCTAGGTGGCAATTATATTACTATTTAACCTAGTAGTTGAATGCCCTATGAAGACTAATCATAATAAAAATGAGTAATAAATTTATGTCATATAATTATACATATTATACCAAATTAATTAAATTGACATAAACAATGCATAGATTACCTTATCAACAAGTTATAACTTTAATGCGATGTTTAAGCCTAACCATTACTATTGTTTATTAATAAAATACTTGAATATAAATCATAAGAATGTTATCTGGTATTTATTTCTTGAAATTTACATTTATTATTAGATAAATAGTTTTTCTATTTCAACATAATTCCATTAATATATAGCTATTCCATCATTGGAAATTAACATTCATGACAATATATGTAGCTAGTCTCACAAAATTAAATGGTACAAATGCATGTCAAATGCCACACTTAAACCTAGGGTATCTTAAGGTTTTTAAGAGTAAGGTTTACATACAACCATGTTTCAATTTTATCCTATTTTTTTCATTCAAAACCTAGGCATGTGGGTGGTTTTTCTATCCATCTACATGTATATAATTGATTCATTGACCGATTTAGACCTTGATGAAACTCATAACCTGTTCACACCCAAAGCCATTTGAAAACCCAAAAATAAAAAAATATATATATTATTTAATCACTTTATTTAATTAATAGGCTCCATTAAAGTGATCCCCTTTATGAGCTTGAGAGTGAAATTTGACTCTCAACTCTAAGACCATAGAGGTAGAAAGACCAAAGGAAACTTCACAAATCCCACTAAATCAAATACAAACATTTTCACACATAATTATATTTCTAAGAAATTATTTTAGTATGGTTTACATTATCATATTAGTTTTAAATTTAAGCTCAAGAAATTGAAAATTCATGACTTTGAAGAAAAAGAAGTTATCAATATCATAATTTATGATTTTCAGAGTTTTCACAAAGAGGGATTAAATTTTTTTAACTAAATATAAATAAATACATGAATGAATTTTCCATAACCTATTATGAACCCACTCAATCAAGAAAATCCCTAAATTATAGACACATATTTGTGAAAAAATGTTACTTTATTTAAAATTATAAATTTATATTTGTTTTTTTTCTCAAAATGTTCCCCATGTTCACTTCTTATATTTATTCTTCCACCATCTCTCTCATTCCTCATTTTTAGTTTTATACATGTTCCCCAACCAATATCCTCGTTGCAAGCCATCAATTTTTTAGTTATTCAAAATGGCCATAAAAGATCATCATTGCATTCATTTTATTGAGATTTAATATATAATACTAGTTTAATAATGGAACTAAATCATAATACATGAATAATTTTTATCTAAAACCTAATATTCACATTTTATTCCATAATGGTATAAAAAAAAATATTTTTCAACAAAATGAGCTTTTTGATCTAAATTCAAGGTATACAAAAATTAGTATTTTTACAAAACACTAAATTACATGGTTTATATTCCTATTCTAGTGATTTCAAAAACTATTCCAAGTAATATAAGGTACACCAAAAATGGGTTAAGAGTTTTCAGAGTATAACGACCCTCAAGAAGGAGTCTAGTATAAATTTATTTGTTCCAACTAATATTTCATGCTAAACAACCTAGTTAGAAAGCATATAAACTCAATTCCATTTTAAATACAAATAATAAATAAATAATAGCACAAGGTTATACATATGAATATGAATAAAAATATGTGAGCATATTATTATGCACAAACTATTGATCTCAGACATAAACCAACACAACTACAAAAGAGACAAAGGGTTATTATGCAACATCAACTAAAGTTTTATAAAAAAAATTGATTCAATAATTAATTTATGAATTTTAAAAAAAAATTAGAAAAATAATACTTCATTCAAAAAGTAACACCAAATGCAATTATGAATTAAAAAAAATCCAAAGACAAAACATACATCATACTAAACATGACAATTAGACAATCTATCATGCAAATGCACATGTGCATGTGTGTGTGTGTACATTCACATGCATGATTATTCTAGATTTATTTTATTATATCTACCCCCATATTTCATTATATGTTTCCTTCTCCCTAGGATTCTCTCGCTCAACACTTATTAGTGAGGGTATAGTTGTCTTTCATTTACCTTATAAAAGGATACTATAGTTAGTCTATTAACATAAATTAGTAAATTAATTATTCAATTGTATCAAATCCTACTTATAATAAGTGTTTTTCATTAAGTATAGGTTAATATGTAACAATCCAAAATGATAAATATGGTATAATATAAATCATTTCAAAAATAGGGGTGAAATAAAATTATTAAAAATAAGACATGAATGTGCTACTAAAGATCCATAAAGGAAATGAGGTTTGACTATAAGTGAAAAAAACCATATGAAAATAGTGAAAACAAAAATATTCCAAAGAACTAAAAATACAAAAAAGGATGATTGTATAAATGTAATTTTAAGATATAGAATAAATTTCATTCTTAAAATAAAGTGATAAAAGAGAAATAAAATAACAAGGAACATAAATGCAAAAAATAATGTAACACCATAACAAAATTTGTGAAATGCAAGCATATTTATCTTAGAAGGTTTAATTGAAGTTGAATGTGTTTGTATATAACATGTGAAATGTTACTTATTATTTCCTTATGGTAAATATGAGATATAAATCAAGTGAGATAATGAGTATGGGCATTGTAATATGCCCTTAAGTAATGCATGAAAGGGATAATGGTAATCAAAATATGCCCCAAAGGCTCAAATAATAAAATAATTGGAATTATAAGATACCCAAACATGTGTAGGAATAAAATGTTTGGAATCACAAGGTTCTTAAATAAATGTGATAATAAAATTAAATGCATTGTAAGAATCCCAAATGTATGGGATGTAGGTGGGTTGGAGTTGATTTCAAGATTAACAAGCCTAATATTCATGTCAAATTATATGCAAGTCTATGTTATAGTAGGGAATATGAAATATAGGGTAATTTAATTATATTTAAATGATGTTAATAAATATTTTTTTACTATATTGAAATCATTTATATAATATGCTTTGATGAAACCATGCTAAATTATATTGGGTTGGTTGATACAATTACATAGGTGTGAATTGATTTTGACTATATTATCTAGGTTAATAAAGTTATATAAAATAAAGGTATGTGATAATATAGTTTGTCTACTCATGAATTTTGATTGATAGGAAGAGGTAATAAGACTATAGTGGGAAAATAAATGTTCTAGATGATATAATTGGTGGAATAGGAAAAAGTGCATTGGTACATTTTAGGTCATGGCTGATGCAATTGGGTAAATTAGGAAGTACAAGTAAATTTTGGTTATGGATAATGTAGTTTGATAAAATAATAAATTTTTTGTCAATACATTTTGGGTCATATCCACTACAACTGGATAGAAAATGAAGAACTATATCAAAACATTTTGGGTCATGGCTAGTGCATTTGGATAAAATATGAGGAATTGTATCAATACAGTTTGGGTCATGGATAGTGTAGTTGGATATAATAGGAAGAACTATATTGACACATTTTGGTTCATGGTTAATGTAGTCAGATAAAATAGTAATAAATATATCAGTACATTATAGGTCATGGCCAACATAGTTTATTTTTATAGTAATGTATTTAGAAATATATTTTGTGTCATGGATGATATAATTATTTGTAAGTGGTTGTAAATAAATAGTTCTGGTTAGCTAATATATATAGATTGAGATAAGTGTAATATAAATATATTTGTATGGTCAAAATAATTATAAATAAGTGATTATGAATATTTAGATGATTTTTAAGAGTCTAAAACTGGAAGCAGACTTATAGGATAGGTGTGAGGAACTCTATAGGCTATGGTATAAGAATGAACATGAATCATAATATTTTTTATAATAGTCATTTGAAATAGATGTTATTTATAAATTTAAGGGTAGAAAAAAGTTATCTGTATAGGATAATATTGAATGGAATCTAATTTTTTATGGTTGATCCAACTAAAATATTCCAAGGGAAATAGAGAGGGTGGGTATGAATCGATGAAATAATGCTCATCATGACTAGGTTATAGTAAGGGTTGACAAAAATGGGAAAATTATAAGAAGTATTTTTTCCATTTTGTATTCATTAAAAATAGGAGTATCTTATTCTTTAACCTTAATATAAAGATCATTAGGATCATAGGATGGAAGATCACAAAAAACATGTGAGAAATTGGAAATTTGTCATTATTTTTTCAATACTATAAGTGCCATCAATATGAATATCCACTATCATGTTATGGTTTTCACCTCCATCATTAGAATCATCATCAAAGATGTAAAAATAATGATATTTATTTTCAACCATGTTATAAGTATAATAAAATGGATATTCTATCATTCTATAATTTTCATAGGTGGGAGTAAAATAATAAATGGGAAAAACTCCTATCATGCTAGGGTCTTCACCTCTATCATAAGAATCATCATTATATATGGGAAAATTGTGATATTTATTTTTAACCATGTAATAATGTGCAAAGGTGGGATCATCGTAAATGTGAAGATCCAATATAAAGTTGGGATATTTGGCCATGCTAAAGGGATCCTCATAGGGATTGTCATAAATAGGAAGACCATATTGGGGATCTTTGGTCCCACCATAGGTGTCATCATTGGGACCCTCATGGATATTTTTTAAAGTGGGAATACCATCATGTGGATATTTTTCCATGGTAAAAAGCATGAATTAATTTTATCATTAGGAGTTGCCTTCAATGGTGTTCATGGAAGGTATAAAAGACTAACTAATTGAAATTAAGAATTGGGTGAGAATCAGTAGAAAGATTATAAAAGGAGATATCATTGAAAATTTATGTAAAATATATAAATATTAGGATAAGAAATGGATTTGAAAAGTGATACTTTTAAAATATAAATCTATAAAATAAAAACTTGTAAATGTGAAAATAATACACCTAATGTTGTGATAAGATTAATGTCAGTTTCATGAGAATTTATTATGATGGTGAAGCCAAATTGAGTATTAAACCAAGAACAAAATGGAAATGTGAAAAAATTACAACAAAAGATGGGATAGGATTGACACTAGGTTCACAAAAATATATGCATAGGCTAGGATGAAATATAAACAAGATAATTAAAATAGATCCTACCTATACTTGGATTATTAAGTAATGAACTAGAATACCCATATATCTGTTAGAGGGTAATCCACATAATTGTAAATAGGATATGGTTCAAAAGGCTATGCCTATGATACAATAATTTCTTCACTAGAGTTGAAGATGACCCAATCGTTGTAAACATAATAAAAAAGGTGTGTATCAAGGATATAATAAGGATACCACATGAAATGAACTAATAAATAAGGGTAACCTAGATTAACTAATAAAAGATTAAGTGGTAAAATGGTCAACCAATGGGAATTATATAAAACCTAAAGTGATAATGGAAAGCATATGAAAAATATAGATTAACCAACATATTTACTATAAGGAGGATCATAATATACTACACATATACATGCATCTAATATTACAATAAGCAAAGAGTATCTATCTAATAAGTAAATAAATGAAAGAGTATAGAAAAAGAGATGCTTCCCATTGGGGTGAATTTTTAGTGCATCAATATTGTATTGAATCAAGTGGCACTTTGTAAGATATGTTTTGGGATGAATACCTCAAAAGTAAAGAATAATACCTAGTTATCCTTACTTGGGGAAAAATTATCCACACTACTCATATTAAGCTTTAAATATCATTAATCATGACTATACCTCAAAGAATAAGACCTTAAATTATAACACTTCCTTTTAAAAATTAACAGAATAAATATGAGTTTAAGAATAACATATGAGTGTTGTGGTATGTTTTGGAATTATAATATTAACCATATATATAAGGATCCAAACCCACAATCAATCCTGAAATATAAACTCACAATATTAACCAAGATAATAAAGTTAGAAGGATGTTGTGTGATAGAGAATTATATCAACCATTCCAATATGATATAGCCAACATGAACAAGCCTTTAAAATATATAAACCAAGATGATATAATACAAATAAAGATAAGATTGAAATAGATTATATCAAACTATTTGACATAGTAGGAATAAAAGTTGGCTATTGAGACTTAACTAAAAGTATACTAATAAGTAAAACAAAAATATACATACAGGAGGTCAAATTGACAGTAATAAATGTATGAAAAAATAATATGAAAATATTTATTAAAAATTACCACAAACCAATTCCACCCTCTTCTCAGAGCACTCCTTAGGACATGTATTCAAGGAGATTGATGTGTTGATAAATCCTTACAAGATAACCCATTAGAAAAGTTATAAAGTGAAAAAAAAATCAAGTGTATATAGAACCAATTAGAAGGATATTTTTATAAATTTGTGATTTATAAAGTATTTTAAATAAATATATCAATTTCCTTTATTTCAAGTCAACGGGAACCATTAATTTATTCTCCAATATCTATGAATATTTCAAATAAATGGGACTCGTTAATTATAAATTTATGTTAATTTGTGTATATATGTTTTTAGTTTAGATTTACCAATTAAATTTAATAAAAAACATAAATTATTTAATAATTATTTATATATACATAATCTACATAATGTAAATGTGAATTACATAATTTTAAATGAGTTATATATAGTAATAAATAATGAAATGTTCAAACCTAGATTGGATCTTATTTATGTTGACTATGTAGGCAAATATGTGATGCAAAAATATCTAAAAATAAGTGCGAAATGTGTTACATATGAAAATATTACTATGTGATGTATTTGGATAGTGCTACACTAGGTGGATAGGGGTGCATTGCAGTTGTCTAAGAGGGTTCATTAATAATATGTAGGTGTAGATTTGATGCAAGTAAGGCTTTCATAAGTAGAGTCATATCTCCTACACATTAAAATAAATTGAGATAAAGAAAAAATGGGGGAATAAGGCAAGGGGAATATCTGATATATCCTTAGAAACCTTGTGTAATCTGAGTTTTTCCTACATAACCCAAAAGTGCCTCTTACTAATGTAGTTATCCCTCCTAGAGTGATTGTGTGAATATTTATATTTTATATATGAATGAAAAATAGATATATTAAATTAAATAATTGATAATGTGTTTAACAAATTTAAATAAAATATATTCAAACTTGGATTATGACTATTTTAATAAATAAAAATTGAACTTTGAAATATTAGTACCCTTTTGTTCAATGTGTAGTAGAATTGCCAAGTGATTGCTTGATGTGTTTATAGGGGCCTTGAGGTGATTATATAGAAGAGTATTTATATTATTTACATTAATATAAATATTTAAAAGTGTGGGAGAGTTAATATGAAACATATTAAATTTTTAAATTTAATTTTGGAGCATGACAAACAAGGATCCACTAGTAGACATGGTCAGGCTGCAACCTTATTTGCCTAGTGTAGTCTTTTCTAAAGAGGAGACTATTTTGATTTATATGACGTGATTATATAAGAATAATATGTATTCTTAGATTATTTTTTCATTATTTTTAATGAATTAAATATAATAATGAAGACTCATATATTTCAAATTAACATAATGGTGAATAGACCCAAAAAGGTAAGGGTGTCAAGATTAAACATTGTCAGTCACTTAGTGATTAGTTTTGAGTGTCTAAATTTACCACCCACATCCCCAATTTATTTTATTGATTCCATTAATTTAAATTACTAGATTAAAGTATATTTCAATTGTGTATACACACTTTATGTTTTGATGTAAAGCTTCATTTTTCAAGATGACTCAATGTGAAACTAACAATAATGCCATTGAAAGTAGTTAGTAACCCCATTTGAAAATTAAAAATATGAAATTTAAATTTATATATTTTAAAATATAAAAAATAAAGAATACACCTAAAATATTATTCAAACTAATTGCCTTGTATTTTGAAAATGGAAGTGTTTGCTCCCTTTGTTGGTACATTTAGAGAAATATTAAACTTGTGGTGAATCGAGAGCGATAAAGTCTCAATTTTAAAACCACATAAATCCATTGAGTTTTAAATATTTTATTGTATAAATCTCATATAAATATGAAAACTAATATTTTATAATAATTTACGGGGTGGAACCAAAAAATATGACTCACTACATTGTACCATATATGTTTAGTGTCAATAGAATCAAACATGTAGGAGGTGAGGGAGGAACCAAAAAATTTGGATCACTAAAATTGAACCATATACATCAAATGTCACAAAAATATAATGTGACCCACTTTAAAAATGAGATGAATCACACCACTACATATGAATCTAGATTTTATTCAAAAAATATGTACCTTTGAAACTTTTGAACATTGAAGAAATAAAATTTGAAATTTCCATGTAGAAACATGAACATGAATGAATAAAATGTTGTTATATCTATATTTTATTAATATATAATTTAAATTAAACTTGTAATTATTGAAAATTGAAACTCACAACTATTTGAAATATATAACTTGTAATTGTTTGAAATATGCAACATGTAACGATAATAATGAGTGAAAATTCTTATCACATGTATCTTTAATATGAAAATTATGAATCATTATATAATTTTGAAAAATGTATAGTTAAATAATTTTTTTTTTCTTATGATGACTTTTATTCTCAATAAAATCCCAACATGATTACCCCTTGTGAGATAGCATATATAGCTTACAAGTCACTAATTCAAAACATAACTATATAATGTTTGAAAGATATAATCATGTAGTAGTATATAATAATTAAAATGTATTGCATAATATTATTTAATATAACATTGAATTGTATATGAAAGACGTGTTAGATAAATATATCATTCATTCACATAAGAATCATGTTCAAGATATGAATCATGAAACCATAGTAACAAGTAATGAACATACAAAAAATATCAAACGTAAGGCCTAAATGCCACATAAAAGGGACATGTGAATGTTGTATAAACACAAAAGGCCAAGGGACACACAAAATAAGTAATCAATTCTTAATTTATCATGTGGTAAAGTAAATAATTAAGCAAACATAAAATTATACTAGACTATGTCAAACATATGTATCAGTGTCATTATTAGAAAGTAACACAATATAATGTAAAGTATGAGTGATAAGAAAAACCTTTTTATTAGATATAGCTCATCATGGTAGATATGTTTTGTATATATAAAACATATTGAAGTGTTCATGGATAATGAATAAATTCCC
The DNA here is from genome assembly GCA_037957365.1 of Torreya grandis. Taxonomy (NCBI): domain Eukaryota; kingdom Viridiplantae; phylum Streptophyta; class Pinopsida; order Cupressales; family Taxaceae; genus Torreya; species Torreya grandis. The sequence goes on along the minus strand of JARHVA010002890.1, from coordinate 99,485 downwards.
CTAGATCAGCATGGTTGTTGGGTAAAATGGAATCCCTACATCGAAAAACCATGTAATAATATGTCATGTATCACAATTACATACCTCATGAAAAACATCGTGTATTGACAACTGAAATATGATATTTAATTATCATGAAATAAATATCATACTGAATTTTTTCACATATATGATTTTTTTTGGAAAAGTTGATATTTTGAAAAAAAAAAAATATTTGAAATTAAGAAAGATGGAAAGTACCAATAATCAAGGATTTAAAATATAATAAAAATGAGGGATTCAAGTAATTTCTAATAAGGTGTTAAATAATAGTATGTCAAAAATAAAGGAAACCAATGTGCCCCCAATTTATGCATAAAGGATTCAAAGAAATGTAGCACAAAGTATTGATATAGATAAGAATTTGCATGCCTTAAATGGGAAAGAGACTATGTTTTCTCATGGTGAATGTAGGAATATATATGTGTGATCATATAAATTAAATGGATCCATAAAATTATATATATATATATATATATATATATATCATGTTATGGATCCATTTCATTTATATGATCACACACACACACACACACATATAATAGTAAGAAAGTGGATGATCATAAGGAATGATCATTACAAGAATTATAAGATAGTTGTTTTGGATTATTAAAATTAGTTTGAAAGTCAAGAGAGAAATTAATCTAGGTGAAAATAAATCAAGGGAAATAATAATTCTTGTATAATTTATATAAGAGGTACCAATGAATTAAAATTGACTTTATATGAAGAGGAAGTGCCAACTATAGATGCCTCTGAATCTAAACAAGAGTCATATGTTGTAATATATCCATTTGAATCACTTCTCATATACCCATGTAAACATGAACCCTCATGTGTAATAGGAGAAGATTTAACTTCTTGTACCTATAATGAATTTATTTGAATAACATGTGGTACCTTAGGAGATATAAAACTATTTTTAGGTGCAAATTTATGCATAATATAATGTGCCATGCTATTTTAAAATACTTGATTATGCCCATGCATAATTATATCATGATCATAAGTACATTGAGAAACTAATTCTAGAATATGATCATGTGTAACTAGATCATGCTCCTAAATAGGTGGAGAATTTAACTCTGTGATATGCTATGGAATATATAGATCATGATTTTGAATATATTTTTAGGTTGCTTCATTACCATGTTCCTAGATGTATGTGCCAAATGACTAGTATTACAAAGGATTAAATGTCATTAGTTTCAAATCATATTCATATTGATTCATATAATTTTGACCATTCAATACCATGAATGTATTTGATACATCTATGTATTATATAAAGTAGTGCTCTAATATTTTATATCCAAGGGTGTCCTAATATCATATCAAATAATCATATTCTTGGTATAAATAATAATGGAATAGGAAATATGATAGGTACCACTTGTAAAGGTATAAATATATAACCAAGAGTATCATGTGTATGACCATCAAATTATTTAACAACTCTATAAGTATCCTCTAAATCTTGTTTTATATAACCAAGAGAGTACAAGATTGTTATGGTACATTCATTTTCACTTGATCCATTCTCTATAATAAAAATATGTAAGGATTTATTGTCAACATATGCTCAAATAAAGAGTTAATGTTTATATGAATCATCAACAACAACTTCACAATCATAAAATTTAATCATAGGATGTGATTCTTGTTTTCTTTTAACTAAACCACTGATGCTATCAAGTGGATGCACATATATATAAGTATGAAGATGAGAATTATATGCATATTATTCTTCATAATTACCAATGTTATTAATTGATTTATGATTTATAAAATGACATCTGTACATTTTTAGCATTGAATTGTCTTTTTATTATGGTTTATCATCTTCAATAAGTGTGCCAATATCAATAATATTTTCATCAATGAGATATTAAATATTTTACTTGAGCTTCAAACACTTATTTTTGGAATGTCCAATATATAGATGGTAGTCATAATATACATTATGATTAAATATTTTATATTATGTCTTAAACATCTACTTTGGTTAATGGAGGAAGATAGGTTAGGTTTCATTCAAGTATATTTTGGAAAAATACATGAGAAGGTGATTTTAATCATGATAATTTACTACTTGGTGAAGCTTTTAATGAATCTTTTGTGCTAGTTGTGAGATAGCATTAACTATAATCTTGGCTTCATTCTTTCTGTCATTAGGTTTTTTATTATAATTTGTATTGCTTGAAAAGTTTAAATTGGAATTATAAAGATCATTTAATTATACTTTATATTTTTCAAAGTAATTTGAACTCATGATATTTGATTGTATGGCATAGCTCATCAAAAGATTTGAACTTATCAAACATAATTGACTCTTGAAGTGGAGACTTTGAGTGAAGATGTCTTGGAGCTCATTATCAACCATTTGATTTGTCATTTTTTAATCATATTATTATATATTAGAACATATCAACTTATTATTTCATTAGACCCTTTTTTGATATTTTCAATTTTAGCATAAGATAGCTTTTCACCAATGTTGATAGAAAATTAAGTTTTAAATTGATTTTCCAAAGGATTTATGCCCTTTATTGATTAAATAGGAAGATCATGAAACCATATAAGAGCATATTATTTGATACTCATTTGAAAGAGCTTTTCCAATAATTTTTCATTTCCTACATAGTATAGACAAGTTGTATGGAATGTATATAAACGTTTTTCATGATCATATTTGCCTTCTTATAATGTAATTTTTGGAGCCACAAAGGTAATTGGTAATAGATAATATGTAATTTTTGGTGTCAAAGGGTTATGTAACATGGAACATGATTCCATGAAAGAGGTAGGATGAGAAAGAGTTTTCTAAATTTGAGATAACTTGGATTGTAAGGAAAGAACTATATACTCAAGAGTAGTATTTTTAGATATAAGTGGGTAAGTATACATAACATGAGTAGGCATGGACATGGATTCTTTTTAAAAATAGTTTATGTTCCCAAAATAAGGGATGATGATACAGGAATGAATGTGATATTGGAAGTGGTAACATTGGAAATACTATCATAGGACCATTTATTTTGTTCATATTTAAAAACATATAAGAGTGAGTCAAATTTTAATGGATGTTCATGAATATATTAAAAAAAAATCTTAATAAATCTCACTAGAATTTTATTAAGTGTTAGGTTATAAATTTATATCCTTAATGCACCCCTAAAGATGATGTGGATTACGTAATGAAATATCCTTTGAAGTTTTATATTTGAGAGAATGTATAACATATGCTTCCACATGTTCCCAGGTCATTTAAGATATTTTTTTTAATAATGTTTTATTTAGAGAATAAAATGACATGATATAGTAGTGAAATAATTATAAATAATAAGGCCATGAGATTGGGCCTTATTTAGTATATCTTCTTGATTAATTTGGCATTAAATCCATCTAGAAGTATAAAAAAATAGCATGCTAAGAATTAATTCAATATGTGATAATTAATTTCATAATCTTTAGTCATATATGAAATAAAATTTTACTTATTATTCCCATTAAGAATACAATACAATAATAAAACAAGGTATAAAGGGTAATCTAGATAAGGGTTTGATTGATTATGTGGGATATGAAATATACTTAATCATTTGTATATTAGTGTTAATAAAATATTTCAAAGAAATAAATATAGATGCTAAAACATTCATGTAGTGCACTATCCCATATTTATGGGTAAAATGAGAGTAACTTCCATAGGTTATATGTTCCTCTCAGGTGCACCACAAATAAAATGGTTAAAAACAAGATTTATGTGGTATACATAATGTACCCTAAGCATTTCTAATATGCCATGAGGTACATGGAAAATAAACCACATGTTTAGAATTATATAATGGATTGAGTATTGTGGAAATAACCCTCACACATTGGTGTCTGTAAAATAGATCACCATTTAGCCTATAATTATAGTCATTAAGTAGTTCCAAAATTGGTACAACACAATTTCTAAAAACAAGTAGAAAGAAAATATAAAATAAAGAAAAATCAAATAAAATAATTTTTTTTGTATAAATATCAACAAATTTAAACTCGAGGTTAAAATAAAATGCTTCAATGTCAAATGTTATCCAATGTTACAAGATAATTTATTTAGTTTCAGATTAAATCTAAGGCTAAAAAATATTAACACATGGTGTAAGATTTATATCCAAGGTTTAAGTTTATTTTCTTTTAGTGTCATTAATCTAAAGAAAATTTCATGAAATACTAGGAAAAAAATCAAGGAAATAAAAAAATATTGGGTTACCATAATATTTATATGTTTTTATATTACATTTACTAATGAAATTTAATAATACACATAAAATTTTGAATATTTATTTGGATCTATAGAATATATATAATATAAATACAAAATACATAATTTAAAATGATCTATAAATAATAATAAACAATGAAATGCATAAACGTAGTTTGTGTCTAATTTATGATGACTATATAAACATATATGTGATGCAAACCTTATTGAAAAATATATATGAATTTTTTCACATCTAAAAACAATATTATATGATGTATTTAGATCGTGCCACACTAGGTGGATAGGGTCACATTGTAACCTTGTATATTAACTCATTTGTGTCCTAGTTGACCATGTAATTGATTTTTGTATGTCAATTCTTATGTTTGTTTAAGAGGGTTTGTTTATAACTTGAGGGTGTATATTTTATGTGAAAAAGGATAAAAAAAATAAAACCCTATATCCTTCATAATAAACAAAATTGAGATAAAATACAAAGGGGGAAATGATTAAAAGGGAATATTTGAGTTATCCTTATAAAAATCCACATAATTTAAACTCTACCTACATATCCCAAAAGGGCCTTAGGCCAATGTAGTTATCCCTCCTAAAGTCAGTGTGTGAATATTTATATTTGATATATGAATACAACTATATATATTGACTTGAATACTTTACAATGATCTCCATTGACCTATATTTATACAAATTACAACTTTGCCTATCACTATTAGAATAAATCAAAATCAAAATTGGAAATATTAGTTCCCTTTTGCTTAATGTTCAATATAAATTCAAAGTGATTTCTAGATGTCTTTGGAGGGGCCTTGATGTGATTATATATAATATTATATGGAATATTTATATTGAAAATCCTTATAAAATTGAGAGAGACTTGATATGAGATGTCTTGAATTTGAAAATTTGCCATTGGAGTGTGGGGGCCAGGACACACTAGTAGATATGTCTAGGTTGCAAGCATGTCTTCCTAATATGGCATTGTATAATAATGATAAATACTATTGGAATTTGGATAACAGGACTCTAAAAGTGTAATATGGATTAATAAATAATATTTTTAGCATTTTCAAGGAAATAAGTAAAAAAATTGAAGACTTTTACAGAGATCGCAAGTTAATATAATGGAATATAGGTTGAACAAGGTAAGGATGTCAAGATTAAACATTAACAAGCCCTTAATGATTAATTTGAGTGTCTACAACTTATATATTTTGATTTTACATCATTACTAATTAATAAAATAATTAGTTTAATTAATTAATGAGTTAAAATAAATAAATAATTAATTAACTAATTGATTGATATATTTTTTATTTGATAGAGTAAAAGACCTAGTTTTATAGGGACCAAGAACCATATTTAAAAGGTATTAAATAGATTAGTTATCCATAAGGGATGGAATAGAAAAAATAAATAAAAACTAGCTAACTATCCATACGGGAGGTAAAACAAAAAACATAAAATAAAAAACTAGTTTAAGAGTGGGGACCCTTTGATGGTTACTTTTATTCTTCTATATTCTTCTATGGTGTACCCTATTTTTTATTTGAAACTTTACCCATTTTTATTTTTATATACCCTTGAGTGTCATATCTAGGTAGGATCACCTATGGTCTTTTCTTCACTTGTTCATGCATTAGGATTCTCTTGATGGGAGTAGTGATGGGGATATTAGGAGGGGGGTCTCTGCCACCATTATGTGTTGATTCATGGGGGTAAAATCCACCTTATTATAATGGTAAAATTATTATAATGTTTCATCCACTTGTCTATTCAAGGCATTCCATTCTTGTATGAGTCCTACCAAATTCATCCTGGCCTTGTGCAACTTATTATTGAAAGTTTCCAATGGATCTTTATTGTGTTTGATTTCCTCTATCAAGAAAAAATTTCCTTTTACAAACATCTCCTTTGATGTACCATCATATAATAATATCAGTTTGGGTTTGATGATAATCAATTTCAAAGGGAGGTCTTCAACAAAACTTTTGGATAAAGGGCTAGCTTGGGGGTACTGGTTGATGGACGGTAGGACCCTAAGGTAGGGTCTTCCTTAGGGGAGTCCTCCTCAATAGAGGACCCCACCATAGGAACCTCCCTACCATATAAGGTTTGGCCATGCTTTACCAAAATTTGGATGACGCCTTGGTGCATGATAAGGTTAGCATCATTAACCTAATGGGTAAGAGTGGTGCTCTCCATAGACTTGAGGAGATAAAATTTGAGGCTAATTTTATACCCCTAAAAGTGATTTAACAGTAAAAAGTGATGAGATAAAATTAATGTGTGCTTACCTTCAAGTGTCAAGTATTTCATAACTTATAGGCACACTTCGGGCCATTGGCACAGGAGGTCAGTGTGGGGGAAGCCCTTTTTGTCTGTCTTGACAAGTTCATTATTGTAGAAGAACATCTAATGTAACTCATAATTTTTGGATTGGTCTTTATATGCCTTAACTCCATCATATAGAATACATGTAGCTTCTTCGATAAGATCCTCCATGACCAAGATTTTGACTCCTCTCATCTCCATGACTCTCTAATTGATTGATATATTGATCATTATATCTATTTTTATTAATTTATATTATAATAAACATTATTTTTACTACCACTTACTATTTTAAAATATTTTAATCACAACATTATTTGTTATTATTATTATTTAAAATGATAATTTGAAAATAGTTTAAGAGAATATATGATTATAAAACTGATTTAAAATCATAAACGTTACACATTTAATATTACAAATAATTTATTTTAATAAAAATTTATATTTGTTTGGAATTGAATATGTCCATTTTTTTTGAAATACTACTTAAAGGTACATAATTAATGAATATTTCACTTCTAACATTATAAAAATATAATAGATAACAATGTTAGAATGGATAAATTTCATATTTTCATCTTAGCATAAATTTTATATTTTGCATAAAAATTATGTGGTGGGACAATATGTAGAGTTACACAATTTTTAATTTACTAGCTACACTAGAAATGGGAAGGTGATGAATTGATCAATTTATTACTTACTTGACTTCAATTTTCTTTATGTTTATTTAAAAATAAGTAAATGGTTTAAATTTCATATATATAGAATTGAGTGTTAAGATACAATATAATTTTTTTTTCAAGTTTATCTATATGGAAATATATGGTGAAATAACTATTTGTATTCCCTACTTTACTATTTAATTTTATAATAAAATGTAGTCATGTGTTTCTATTCTTCAAATTTCCAGAGGAAAAAAATATACTCTGAGGGCAAATCGATCTATCTATTTATTCATATGCATAAACATGATTAATTAGAATTTTAACAAAGTTTATAAATATGAATGGCTAAACTAATTATGAAATTTTACTTATATATTTAAAGCATTCAGTTTGGGTTTCAAAATAGAATAAGGTAATCACTCAATCACACTACTTTAATATTAGTTTTATCTTGTAGATATTAATGATGAAGTTTGGAATTATGGAGTATTATCTCCTTAATAATGTATTTATATTAGAAGTGTGATCTAAATTCATATATTAATGGTATTTATTATTTTATTTATATTTTTTAATGAATTTAATTTTATATGCATTTAATATAGTCTTGTTTCTTCTTTCAAAATATGATCTAACTGGTTTGTTGGATAGTTGAGAATTAATTTGATGCCCAATAGACTCATCAATAGTTTATGTTTTTTGGTAACACTTTTGTACCCACTTTCCAAATAATAAAAGATAAAATAGTAAACAAAGCAACAATTCGTTAGATAATAAATTGAAGATATATAAACAAAATCATTTATAGTTAATTATTTGAAGAATATAGATCAAGAATATATTGTGATAAATTATTGATCTAGAGAATATATGTTGCTTCATCTCTAATTATGTAAATAATAGTGAGTAAAAATTCATTACATATAGGTAACTTTCTACATGCCAAAACATTTACCAATCAAAAATTAAGTCTGTGTTAAATATCTCCTTTGTTTTCAAAACTAAGATTTCTTGGCAAGCCTGACATACTTTAAGAGTCTTATTACAAATTGTTAATTATCATTGTATTAATTTGTTAATTATAATTTATTAAATTAAAAAATCCTCTTCTCTTTTATTTTTTATATAATTAAACTCAGATGAATTAACAATTATTTATGAAGCATTTTTTCATCAAAATCCTTACTAATCTACAAGAAAGGTTCAAGGTTAAAGTACAAGTGGAAAATATAATAAATTATTATCAAACATAAATAAATTTTAAATCAATGAAGGTAAATATGTTTATTCAAGTCTCACAAAATAAAAGAAGGTTTATCTATAGAAAATGTAAGTTAGGCTTCAAGTATACCTTTTAATTCAAATAGTCTATAGGACCACTTGGACAAGCCCCATTCAAGGCTTCCTTTTAGAATGTATGTAAGCATAAATTAAATTTATTGGTCCTTGTTATCATAGGATTAAATTATAAATTTCATCATCATAAAATTGAAATTTAGAATTAAAAAAAAGAGACAATACTTAAAGGTATGACCTGGGCCATGAAAGAAGAGATATTTTAAAACAATAGAAAATAAGTGAAACCATTATTATAAAAATAAATAATATTTAATATCTCATAAGTACTTGAAAATAGTCATACATTTCAAAAATGGAATCTCATTCTTTGTATTCCCTTTGGTAAGGATTTAGTCATTGCAAAAAAAAAATAGAATTGTATTGTATGGGAAATCATTTGGACAATGATACTTCATAGGTCAACAATGAAAACCACATATTTAAAATAGGTATGAAATAATGGGGTAGGGGGAGTCCAAATTTTATATCTATGTAATATTATTATGGTTATAAACCCTAAAAACATACATATAAAAAACATAGATATCATGTTAGATAACATTTATTTGATGATAACATATTTGGTTATGATTCATGTAACTATAAAATAATAAGAAGTATTAGTGTGAGATTATTACAAAATCCAAAACTTTAATTCCATGTTACAATATAGCTAAAGTTTGAAATTACAAATGTTTGATACTCAGAATGGAAAATATAAAGGTTACGAGTTCATAGGGACATTCTTGAAACCGACATCAATACATAAGAATTGCTCCCACTTGAAAAAGATATATTATAGACCTATTTTAGTAGATATAAGTGATGGTTAAAATATAATAATGACAAAAGAATAATATTAAAGTGAAAAAGGTTATCATAAAAATCATGGGATATAAAACATATAAACATTAGAAGAGGTATAATATATTTCTATTGGATATTGTAGAACATAGTGTTATTATTACAAGATCAAGAAGTTATAATCCCTTAGGAAAATGGATTACTAATATACTTAGTTAAAAAAAACCATCATTCATGACATATTTTCAATATTCATGTTCATAATTCATATAAATTTAGTAATCCATACATACAATAGTCCAAGAAACCCAATATCATGTTTTATATGTAGTAACAATAATATACCTAGTTCATAGTGTCCATATAAACATTTAAGGGTATATTTTAACAAAGGAAATCATCATACCATTCTAAGGTGGACTCAATATAGGTTTTTTTTGTGGGGAATAAAGTTTAATTTTAATTTATGCTTATAAATGCATTAAAAATGTTAAGAAAAAGTGTATCAAGTAAATGCATTCCACCCCAATTTCTTATATATCTTGTTTAAGGATTACCAACAAAAAATAAATTAATTTCCAAACATAAAAACTATCACCTTTACATGGTAAAACACCCTAAAACCATGGAAATGAAAGTTTTTTACTCCCCATGGATTTAGTCACCTCATGGTCTATGGGGTGCTTGATTATGGAGAGGTAAAATTTTGGCCTCTTCATGATCTGGGGCATTTTTTACCATTGGGAGTATAGGAAAAAGCAAAATTTTCAACTCCCCATTATCAAGCACCCCCCATAACATGGGAAGGATAAATTTTGGCCTCTACATAATCTATGGGGATATTTACCATGGGATCCCAAAATAAATTCTACCTTATAGTCAAGTGTGCATGGTCTAGAGAGCACTTAACCATGAGGATGCAAAATAATGACCTCCCCATGGTAAAACACTCCACAAAACATTAAGAATCAGCCTTATGGTCTAACCATAGTGAAATAGGTGCTTTATCATGTGGAGGCCAAATATTTCATCCCCATGATATAGGGATTAATTGACCATTAGGATGCCAATGACCATGGGGAGGCCAATCTTTGGCCTCATTTATTTATATTTTTAAAATTTTCCTTGCCCTCCCTCATGGTCAGTGGCATCCTAATGGTATATTTTTAAGTAAATAATATACTTATTGAAGCCATCATTTATTTTATATTTAAATGTGCCTCATATTTAGTGAATTTTTTTATATACTTAGTTAATATTTATCATTAGTTTATTATTTTTTAATTAAAAATTCAATAATACAAATGATACAGTCTATGCATATGTAATATGTAGATCATGATTTTATGAAAAGATCTATAAATGTTAAAATTAATATGTAAAGTGTGATTTGTTTTATAACATGGCATATATATTCATTAATTTGAGGATAATATAAATTTAAAAAAAGACTGCACATCTTGAAAAGATGAAAAAATAGAAAATAGAAAACTAAAAGTCCATAGTTTTTGGCTAAAAAGTCATAATTTATGGTGAGAAACCCTCAATAATACACACATATATAATATTACATAATAACTAGCTGATAATAATATGTCTTTATATGATTCAAAAATCTATAAAAAATATAAAGTAATAAAATTCATAATGAGAAATTGTAAGGATGATCCTCTCAAATGTGCAAGACTTCATAGCATATAGGGGTCTAAAAATGATATTTGGAATAATTATCCCTTCATATTATACACTATGACATGTGAATTATTCTCTCCATATCATAAAATACATTCTTTATACTAAAAAATTAGACTACCAAGTATCCAAATAGTTTGTATTAACAATGGATTGCTTTTAAATAGGGATTTACAATGTAACCACTTGTAGTAAAATCTAAGAACTATACACATCCTTTTTTTGGAATTTTAGATATACAAAAAAGAAGTGAAAAAATGCATCCCTAAAATAATAAGAAATTTTGTAATATCTCCAAATTAGACTATCTTCCTAAATTATCCACAATGACCACTAAGTGTAAATACATTTGTACACTTTTTACATGTGGTAATTACTTTGAGAGTGAAATACAAATTATATAATAAATATCATATCCTATGTACCCTCTCTATCCATATCATACCTATAAGTAATAATATACTTTTCCTCTAAAATATATTATAGATAAACAAACCAAGAGATAATTTAATTTAGAGTCAACATGAAATGAAAATAGTGTCACAAATAGATCATCCTATTAAAGAAGGGAACTCTATCATCAAGGGCTACAATTAAGTGAAGTATTTATCACCAAAAAATTATGATCAATGATTTTAGTGAAAGGGTATAACCTTAGTGTGAAAATAAATCATCTACACCTATCATAGGGTCTACACATATAAGGTTTGAAAAATTATTCTCTATACAAGAAAACAAAACTTTATTAACATATATGATAGCTATGAGCTACTATTGATGTGTTGAAGAAGCTTGAGAATATGTCATACAAAAATTTCCATAGTCATACAATGA
>JARHVA010002890.1:32500-82500 GCA_037957365.1 Torreya grandis | reverse complement strand
AATCTATTTCCTAATAAACTAAATAAAATTTATGCTTAATGACATTTAATTTTTCATTATGTTGACAAACATTTTAAAATGGGGGATGGGATGCACACGTGCATGCGCACACACACACACACACACACACACACACACACACACACACACACACACACACACACACACACACACACACACACACATCTGTGTGTGTGTGGGTGTGTGCACACATATATGCATATATAAATACATATATACATATATAAATACATACATATACATAGATACATATAAATACACACACACATATACATATTGATATTTTAATAAAAGATTAATATCTTAGATATATAGTGGAGTTTGAATCATGTTTTTATTTTTATAAAGTTATTTTTTGAGCTAGACACATTGGTATAACTGGATTGATGACATTCATCACTTGTCAGCGAGAAATTTTTAGATATGGTAGTTTAGTTATTAATAAATGTGTTATATGTAAAATCAAATATAATATACTTGATACACACACACACACACACACACACACACACACACACACACACACACACACACACACACACACACACACACACACACACACACACACACACACACACACACACACACACACACACACACACACACACACACACACACACACACACACACACACACACACACACACAAACACACACACACACACACACACACACACACACACACACACCCCACCACACACACACATAATAGTTTTGCTGATAGATCAATCTAGATTTTTTCTTTTAATTTCAAATAAAATGTGTCTAAAAATCCTTTGGTATTTCCAACTATAATGTGCTCATGTATAATTATATTTCATTCTTAATTTATTTATCATAAAAATAATATATGCAATAATATGGAGTGAAGAATCTATTTATAAATGCCAGATAGTATTGAATATAAAAAATGTTGTAGTTGAGTAATAACATGGTTGTTATAATTACTAAAATATTTATTGAAAGTCTATTCATGTTATTTGTGTTTCAATTTTATTATACACAAGAAAATATTTATTAATAAATCTTAATTTTTATTTTTTTTACTACATGCATATGGAATGGAGGTGCCAACCTTCCTTACAAGGGGATATATTGCTTTTTTTATTTGATAGATTTAACAAAATATCTCTTTTATATTGTGTATAATGTGAAACTTTATATATTTTTAATAATAGAAATTGTGATATGTAATTAGTGGTTGAAATGGAGATAAACACTTTAGATGGTCATAATTTTTGTTTCAATATATATTTTTACATTATTTGAATGCTAATATAGATGATAATAATGGGGCACATAGATAAATGATAAAAACCATACCAAAAGTTGAATATAACTACTTAGGGAGGGATGCATGATATCCATTATGGCATAAAAATTAGGAGGATGCATGATAATCATCATGGCATAAAAATATGAGAAAAAAAGTAAGCAAGGATCATTGGCATGACACACATAAATAAAGAGTACATGAAAAACATAAAAAAACATGTAATATAAGGCCAAGGGAAATATACAAGGGACATATTCAAATGTCACTCACATGTATAAAAACATAGAATAAAGGTTTAAAACCACACATAAGGACATGTTTAAAAGTTCTTAATCACATATAAGTAAACATAAAGTCTTAGAGACACACACAAGAACATGATTTATATATATATATATATATATATATATATATATATATATATATATATATATATATATATATATATATATATATATATGAGTAGTGGTGATAACATGGAGAATCATTGCATAATCATAAAAATAAACTGAAAATAATAGTAACGTGATATAAATTTAAGAACAACCATACATTATCTGAATGTCAATATAGATGTTAAAAACTAGGCACATTGATTATATATATATATATATACATATATATATACATATATATGCATATATATATACATATATATGCATATATATATACATATATATACATATATATACATATATATATATATATACATATATATATATACATTTATATATATATATACATATATATATATATACATATATATACATATATATACACACACACACACATATATATATATATAATATCTATCACATAACTTATTCTATTTAGTTAATTTATTTCATAGAATCAACAACTTAATTCAAAATATGGGGCATACATATAGGTTTGTATTAGATACTTAATCCTATTAAGTATAGTGCACAAATAAACGTTAACATAAATTTATAGTCTTCATATAGTGAATCATAGAGTATACTAAAAACACTCAAAAAGCACTCAAAAATTAATTTTGGCTAGTACTGCACCCTAATTTTGTCAAAATAGAGCATTATTGACTCAAATCTCATAAAAAAATAGTTTTAAGTATATATTAGAGTCTTAGGTAATTAATAATAGTAAGTAATAGTTTATAATATTAGTTTACAAAATATGATCAAATTTTATCAATTTATGGACATCACTCAGGGTGTTTTATCCTTTTAGGGTTTTACTATTGTAAATCCTTTATTTGATTAAAGGGTCAATTAGTTTAAATTAGAGAAATAATATGCATAAAATAACCACTAATTTTCTACAAAATTGACTAGCTTTAACTTTCTAAAAATAGTATTAAATATGTGGAAATATAAACTTAAATGGAAAAAACTTGATATAAATTTAAGAACAACCATACATTATCTTAATGTCAATATAGATGTTAAAAACTAGGCACATTGATTATATATATATATATACATATATATGCATATATATATATACATATATATACATATATATACATATATATATATACATATATATACATTTATATATACATATATATATATATATACATATATATATATATATATATATATATATATACATATATATATATACATATATATACATATATATATACACACACACACACATATATATATATATAATATCTATCATATAACTTATTCTATTTAGTTAATTTATTTCATAGAATCAACAACTTAATTCAAAATATGGGGCATACATATAGATTTGTATTAGATACTTAATCCTATTAAGTATAGTGCACAAATAAACGTTAACATAAATTTATAGTCTTCATATAGTGAATCATAGAGTATACTAAAAACACTCAAAAAGCACTCAAAAATTAATTTTGGCTAGTACTACACCCTAATTTTGTCAAAATAGAGCATTATTGACTCAAATCTCATAAAAAAATAGTTTTAAGTATATATTAGAGTCTTAGGTAATTAATAATAGTAAGTAATAGTTTATAATATTAGTTTATAAAATATGATCAAATTTTATCAATTTATGGACATCACCCATGGTGTTTTATCCTTTTAGGGTTTTACTATTGTAAATCCTTTATTTGATTAAAGGGTCAATTAGTTTAAATTAGAGAAATAATATGCATAAAATAACCACTAATTTTCTACAAAATTGACTAACTTTAACTTTCTAAAAATAGTATTAAATATGTGAAAATATAAACTTAAATGGAAAAAACTTGATATAAATGATATGAATAATGGAAACAGAGATAGGAACATGTTTAAGTGTCATAAATTAGATCCTTGTGTAATAACCATGCATGGATAGTAGCACCACATTTGGCCAAAGGTATCATGTGGCTCTAGTGTCCTGATATTGGTGCTAATGTCCTCTATCTAAACAATTTTTGGGTTTTGTAGATTATGTCTTGTTCTATTACTAGTCTAAATTGTAGGTCTATGTAATCAAAAAAATTTACTATATTTATGTTTTCCTCTAAAAAACCTAAGTTTCCATGCTTATTAGGGTTTGAATGAACACCATGAGAAAAAGGGTTAGTGGTTTTGATGTGTTGGACATGTGATCCACACCCCTATGTGGGCATGATACCTACATTCCAATACTTTGAGGAGGTATCAAGCTTGATGTATTTCTCCTACCTAAGTCCTTGGTGAAAGTGAAAGTGAATTCTAGAATGCTAGTGGCCTTGAGTGTGACTGAAATTGAAAATATGGAAACTCTGAGCTTAGGGAAGTTATAAATGGTAGTATGTAGAGTTAAGGAATAATATGTATTAATAACCTTTATTTTTTATTATTTTTTTGTGTGTTTTAATAGGTATTTTTCATGTAATTTCCATCTAGTGGATAGAGGTTAAAAAGTCATGTATTTATAGTGTTTTGCATCTTATGCAGATAAACAAAAATGCTTAGTGTGACCTTATGAAGTTTTTACCTTTGAAAATATATTCATTTAGGAAAGATCACCATTTTGGGGACACTACCACCACATGGCTCTAGTCTCCTTAATGTGGCACTAGTGTCCTTAAAGTGGCTCTAGTTTCCTTAGTGTCCAACTAGCATAATACTAGGCATGAAGGGCTAGGATGAGGAAATGAGGGTCTGAGACTATGTTTAAGATGACTAGGGATGCATGTGGTCTATAAAAAGGCTAAAAAAGTGTGATAATAGGCTTTAGGATAGGTCTAGGGGTAAGCTAGAAATATATATTCTCAAGTAACACTCTTCAACCTCAAACACAAAGTTAAGGTGATTACATTTGCCCCCTCCCTGTATTGTAGAAATGTAGTAATGTGAAATAACTAGTATAAATGAAAAAGAAGCATACCTAGAATTTTTATGAAGTGAAGCCCATGAATTTGAGTCTGAGTATGGGAAGTTGGGTCTACATATTTGAAGCATGATCGAATGTATGACCTATGAATGAAATGTGCATAAATAATTCCTTAATAAAGACATGAAAAGTAAAATTTTATGTTGAATAAAGAAGTAACTGAGTAAACTAAGTAAAGAGATGGGAAAGAGGAAAGGAACAAATACACCTCATTAGGTAAATGAACCTAGTGTGTTACCTATGTGTGTGTGTATATAGTGATGAAATCATTAAATATATTTCACTAA
This sequence comes from Torreya grandis, assembly GCA_037957365.1. Lineage (NCBI taxonomy): Eukaryota > Viridiplantae > Streptophyta > Pinopsida > Cupressales > Taxaceae > Torreya > Torreya grandis. Next base: position 77,578 of record JARHVA010002890.1, on the reverse strand, counting down.
GGTAATATATTACTCAATCCTCATGTGTGGTTAGATAAATAACTCAATCTTGCTTTGACTCCATCATTGCCCACTCTGCTGGTGGATCATCACCTATGAATAAATTAGAATAGACTGATAGTATGCCCAACCCTCTCATGTTGATGGATTGAGAAATTAGTTGGGATATGAATCCATCATTTCTCACCCATGTGTATTAGATTCATCTAAAAATAAATTACACAAAGTGTTGTACATATTTAAAAGAGTATATCTAATTGTGTATGTCATCTTCACAAACACTCTAGTACATTAGGTAACTATGGGCCACTCAATAATACCAGCCACTATATATGGACTAAGGCATGAAATTGGTGACAAATTGGAATATTATTTCAATTTTGTATATCATAGATAATAACATGGAGTTTTCTATTCCATCTGATAAACATGTGTGTAATTGAGCATTTCTAACTAATGTGTAATACACATACCCCCAACCTAATATCTGAGTATACTAAATCTGGACTGAGTTTTGATAACTATATTTGAGTATCTAAACTAAATATTGGAATGATCATTCCATGTATGATTCCATGAATTTGAATAATTTGTATTAATATAAGTGTAACTATCAAAACCTATAGCTAAATCTGTGCAAACTTATACTATACCTTATGTACTTTTCTAGCCAATCTAAACTATCTTAAAAATAGGGATAATGGATAGTAGTGCAACAACTTTTATAGTAGTTCCATGTGTGATAATGTACCTATTTAGAAACTAATGTTTGTCTAGTATGAAATATGTGTCACTGTTTTGCTTTCATGTCACTAGTTTTCCTATATTTTTACATGTGTATAATTTTATGAAACTGAGCCTATGTGCTAATTTTTTTTCTTTGAATGCAATATAGGAGCTTGATTTATTTGACAAACCCATATGAATGCCCTTATTTTGAGGGTGGTTTTTAAACCTGTGTAATAACTATCCTAAAAAAAATATCTATAAAATGTATGTTAGTTAGAACATATATGATAATTATGTGATAATCTAATATAATGTGAAAACATAAAATCAGAATGTAAGAGAATCTAAGTAAAATTATGTAATGTAATATGTATGTCATGTCTATCATTTCACAAGGGTTTCAAGATAGATGTAATAAATGTATATAACAACAAATTTGACTAGAACTATGTAGATACCTAGGGGGATGGGGCATGATGTCCATCATGACACCCAAGTAGGAAGGGTAGATGCATGAGGTCTCTCATGGCATCAAATATTGGTGTTGTAACAAGTAGATACAAGTGTCATTTCCATGATACGTATAAGAAATCATAAATAAAACATGTGAGGCATGAAAAATAGTCCAAGGGGCCATAATACAAGGGACATGAGCACGTGTCACTAAATATTATAAAATAAAACATAGAAGGACATGTTCAAATGTCCACATATGCAAGAGAAAATCAAGTTATCTTAAATACACATATAAGAATATGTTTAAATTTTTGCATACAAAATTAGAAAAAACACACACAAGGGACATGGTCACATGTCCAAGGCATACATACTTTGAATAGAAGTGGTGTAGATCCAAAGAATAAAGTCCTATTCAAATGACCTTGAATATAAGAAGCATATAAAATACAATCAAGTCTAAACAAGGTAAGCTATAAATGAAAGTATGAATGAATGTATTAAAATTCTATATAAGAGGTAGGATGTACATATGTTGATTTTAAAGTAGTGATAGTAGGCAAAAAATATGTGTATGAGTATCAATTATCAATATCAATTTATAATAATGCTAAAAATTGAATGTAAAGAATGTAAGGATAGAACCTAGTAATAGAAACTATGTATAACATGCCCCCAAGTGGGTGAATGTATCAAATGAATAACCATGAATTAAGGTATATAGCCCTAATGGGTAGATTATATCAAGTCTAAATTAGTGTAATGGACTCAAGTCCTATAATTAATCTGAAAACACTTGACAAGAATAATTGAAACATGTATGTATGGTAAAATTTATTATACTAAGATAGATAACATTTTTGTGTCTAGAAAATATAATAAATGTAACACAACAATGCATATAATCTATAAGTTATGTGTTTTATGAGTAATATTTGAATGTTTTTTTGTGTTTTTGACACATTATATTTTTTTTTCATTTTTTGGATAATAATATGCATAGAAGCAACATGAAAATGAACTATGTATAAGGAACAAGAGATAAGGAAATTATGTGCAAAAGGTTAGGAACCATACTAACCAATGAGTCTCATGGGAGACTCACTATCACTATGACTTGTGTTAAATAAGGGAATAGTGATCATGTGTAATATGTTAAAGGGTAACTATTATCCCATAATTTAATTTACTGAGTGATCTATACCTATATTTTCATCTACGTATGTAGTGGTGCTAGGAATTTATAACACTGATTTTGGTACCCCATGAACTATAGGGGTCTTAAGAACCCATATGGTAGTATAAGATATAGGTGACACAGGTGACCTATGATTATAACCTTTAGAACTTAATGGTACTAATCTTGGCATAAACTAAGTGTAGGAATTGCCTTTATAATTTGTGACATATCTCTGATGAAGTTGTATCTCTAATAATGGTCTCAATGGTAGAGTATGTGTGTGTGTTGATACTTTAGGAGTAGACCCTACCTAAAATAGTGTATGTATTAAACTCTATGATGTATTTATAATACCTATAATTTTATTTGTAACTTATAGCTATGTTATATATGGTAATTGTGTCAGAACTATAACTATTGATTGTGTTATAACTTCCTATGGGATAGGTAAAAGATACTCTTATGGGAGACCTTCAACTTTGACCACCTTATTTGTATGTATGTAATTCAAGAATTTGTACACTATGGTCATGATGGTTCATATATTCTATAACCATGGTTTACTCAATAACATATAAAACATCCCTACACTAGGTATGACTAAGAACTAAATGGTTATATGTGTTGGTCTAACCTATATTTGAAGCATAATCTTACCAATGGAGCTTTCAAAATGACCACTAAAACTAATAATAACTATGTTTTTGGGGAATATATCCTACTCTAAGTACCCAAATTATATAAAAGTACCAAAGTGCACATATTAATTCATCATAAGTAATCTCATGCTCTGATAAGGTGATGAGTGGTCTAGGTGGGACTGTAGTATGGTATATTCCAATGATGTTATGTAATGGGTGTTCCTAATTTATAATAGTATGATACAAAGCTAGTGGCCGATGTGCTTGATATGTGTAGTGAATACTTGATGTGATTCCTACCTCATTTTTTGTGTGCTTTAGAAATGGATCTGAGAATATATTTAATGTCTTATCTTCCATTTTTTGTACTTTTAGTGCCTCTATGGGTATGCCCACATTAATAATGTTAGCCTTAATCAAATATTATTTCTTATTTTTTAGGATTCTACATCTATTTGTTGCATGGCCTAGTTCCCTATGATATTCTTAAAAAACCTTGGAATATTAGTTCTTTGGAATAGTCCATGTCATATCAACCTCTTTGATAAGAGGGAGTGATATGACATTGAATTCCAAGAGATATTTTAAAACATGTGTTGGTGACTCAGGAAGGTTGGTGAAGATCCAACACTAAGGAGTAGATAAATCCAATTTAGGAGATAGCTCAAAAGTTGTGTTGATTGTGGACTTTTGATCAGTCTTTTTATCAGTGGACATTACCTTATAGGGAGTCTTATTTTAACTCTTAGTAGTTGATTCTGATCCATTTGTATAATTTAGTTTACCCATTGATAAAATCTTGATCTCTATTAATTTTACTATGTGGCACAAATTTATGAATGTGTAAAACTTATTAAATGAGATAAGTTCATGTAATGCTAGTAAAAGACTCTATATAAATCTATCCTAAAGATCTTTGTTAGCCACGGGGATAATCAATTTATATATTATAGTCTTGTACCATAATATGTATTTTGTGATAGGTTCATTTTACTTTTGTTTCAACTATGCAATTTGGGCATATGAGATCATGTCACTAATATTTATGGAGAAGTGTGCTAAAAACATGTCTGCCAAAGGATTGAATGTTGTGATAGATTAATTTGGTAAGTCATAAAACCATTTTAAGGCATAATCCTTTAAATTTCATGGAAACAACCTCATGAGAAGCCAATAATTGGACACGTAGTCCAAACATGTTGTGTGGAAAGCTATGAGATGGTGCTTTGGGTCACCCTTGCCATCATATAATTTAAATTAGGTGTCACAAATCTAAATGGAAATGGAGTTCCTACTATATTATGTGTCAAAGGTATATGTAAGATAATATTATAATCTAAGGCATGTTATGGCCTAATGTCTCCATTATCAAGATGTAACATATTAGCCTATAGAGTATGAACCTTGTGCATAAGGGATTGTACATATGGAGTGGAGAAACTAGCCGCAAGAGGTGTAGCTATCACTAAAGGTTATTTAATTACATTTTTTGGTATTTCTAGTTAAGTTGGCCCCACTAAAGGTGTAAAAACATTATTAACTAGGGGAGTTGAAGATTGGCCATCATTTGATTTTTAGAGTTATTGAATAATTCTAATGAGGTTATCTTGCATATCTAAATTTTTTGACACATAAGCTTACAATTCTTTATTTTTAGTCTCATTAAATTAGTTGTTAAATTATGCCATTGTAGTGTAGGAATTAGGAAAATAAACCATGTTATATTTTGAACCTTTAAAGAATTTTAATCTAAGAGAGAATATAAAAAATAAATATTGAAACAAATCTAAAATTTTGGAACTAAAATCTAAGCATAAATAGAAAAGGGATACAAACCCTATGAGCATCTAGGGTTAAGGTTTCATCAATATTCAAAGTAAGTTAGGTTCACCAAATGTTTTAACCTTTTCAGATTTTACTAGTGTAAATCCTATATTTGATTAAAGGGTTAAGTAGTCTAAATTAGGGAAATAATATGCATAAAATAACCACTAATTTGTTATATATTTGACTAGCTTTGACTTTCTAAAAATAGTAATAAATATGTGTAAATAAAGACTTATTTGGAAAACACTTGATACATATGATTTGAGTTTTAGAAACTAAGATAAGAATAGGTCTGAGTGTCATAAAATGGATCCATGTGTTATAACCCCTCCTGAATAATAGCACCACATTTGAACAAAGGTGCCATGTGGCTCTAGTGTCTTGATATTAGCACTAATGTTCTCTATCTAAATGATTTTTGGGTTTTGTTTATCAGGTCCCTTTCCATCTTTGGTCCAAAATTCAGGTTTTTTTATCAATAAGTTTTATTTTATATTTATTTTAATCTAAAAAACCATAGGTTTTCATGGTTGTTAGGGTTTGAATGAACACCATGAGAAAGGGGTTAGTGGTTATGATTTGTTGAACATGTGATCCAAACCCATGTATGGTCACATTACCTACATACCAATACTCTGAGGAGGGATCAAGCCTAATGTAGTTTACCACCTAGGTGCTTGGTACAAGTACAAGTGAATTCTAGAATTCTAGTGGCCTTGAGTAACTTGAGTGTGATTAAGATTTGAAATATAGAAAATATGAGTTTAGGGAAGTTGTAGATGTTAGTATTCATAAGTAGGTAAGAATAAGAATCAATAAACTTGATTCTTCTCAACTTGTTTCATGTTTGAATAGGTATTTTGCATTTAATTTCTATATAGTGGATAGAGGTCTAAAATTCATGTATTTATAGTGTTTTGTAGCCTGTGTGGATAATAAAATATGCTTAGCTTGACCTTAAGAGGGTTTTGACATTGACAATATATTCATTTAGGAAAGATAGGGTAAAGGAAATTGGCATCATTTTGGAGACAATAGTGCCACTTAGATATAGTGTCTTTAATGTGGCACTAATGTCTAGATGGCATATTGTTAGGCAAAAAGGGCCAATATTTCAAAATAAGTGTCTGAGGATGTGTTTAAGTTGAATAAGGATGCTTTTGGTCTACACAAATGTTGAAAAAGTGTGATATTATGCTCTAGTATACATCTAGGGCTATGTTAGGAATAGGTAGTACCAAGTAGAACTCTTAACACTCAAATAACACTTTTAGATGATTAAACATGTCATGAGTTCTAGGTTTCTCATAGGGCTTTGCTTATAATTATAGTTTTTACTACTCATTCTTAGAATATATATACACCAAGTATTAGATTGGGGGCATGTGCATGGCATATGACTTCCTCAATAGTTTTACTCTAGTTTTGTAGATGGAATGTCAACACTTTTCATTATTCATGATGTATACACTATACTTAGATTATAAAAAATATTTTCATGACGTTTTATCTATAAATTAGCCATATTCCATCTCAAGTGGTTGGTTCACCTTTTTATACTAGTTTATAAAATAAAACATTCTATTGGAATTCATATGGGGATTTGAATGTAATTCAATACCATGAGTATGTAATGATGAAGTCAAGCATACCTTTATTTCTTAATTACACTCTCCTAATCAATGAATATTGTCACATAAATAGTCCAATCCAATCTTTTCAATGAAAATGAAATATCTAAGGGTCCTACCCTCTACATTCATTAGTTTTATACCAAAAACCATAATGGTTCACATACCTAATCAAGTTTAGTTGTTCCTTTTTATTATATTCATAAGTTTTATTATCTTTAATTGATGATTCTCATCTTAAGTAAAGACCAATGTTATACATGTTTCATTATAGGTATACATTAATCAAAATTCAATATTGTGGCCAACATTAAAGACTGCACTTCATAAGTAATTTCAATTATGCACTTTTTGCTTTTACTCTATTAATTTTACTTTGATACATTATTCTAATGGGGGGTTATAGACACATAAATTAACATTTGAGATAAAATCATGCACTTTTATCACTCTTTTGACACACACATCACATGAATTATTCTATGACCTTTTGACCACTCTCCTTCACATTCTATGTAGATGATTCACTCTTACAAATAAGTATATTACTAAATAATACCTCTATATAGTTTTCTTAGTAGCCTAGGCTCATGCCTAGATTGATTCATACCCTCATATTAGAATTTATTTCCCTTAGGATAGGATCAACCTACTTGGACAATAATTCACCACATTATTTTATGATCCCACCAGCAATGTCCTCCTACTAATTAACAATTATTTTCCAAAATTTAAAAGTTTTATAAGGTTCATCCCTCAAGTTTAGGAATCTATTCTAATTAAATCATAAAAATAACACTATATAAGTATATTTCAAACTTATTTTAACATAAGAGTCTTACACACTAAAAAACACCATAATTACAATTGTTCATTAAGACTAAATTCCATATTTATTCTAATTTTGATTATATATAACCTATATCACTTAATCACACCAAGATTAAAACATCATATAGAACTTTTCACTAGTTTCACATGCACCACTATAGCATGGGATAAATACAAGGAGTTTGATCCCTCTTTAGAGTATTGGTATGTAGGCAATGCTCAACACATGGGGTGTTGAGGTCAATCATAAAATCAGTTATTGACATATTTTTACTCAATTATTGTATCTTGTCATCTTGTCTGTTGAGATTGGTTTTCAAGTGGAAAAAGAGTTAAATAATGGTCATATAAGTAAATTAAAATCTCTTACACAGTGTTTAGAATTAATAGGTGAAGCTACATAAAACCAAAAAATCTTAGGATCTTAATTTTATGTTAGAAACTAATACTCCTTAGGCATAAGATCATACCCACTGCTATCTACTCACATTGTTATTGTCTAAGAACCCTTCCAACTCCTGTGTTGGGTCTTTACATAGTCAAATTAGTTAACTTGTTATATTTAGATCCATAATCATTCTATGTCTTAGTTTTCTAGTTAAGTTGAATTTATCTCTTACACTTTCCATATTTAGTATGCTTCTAGATTTTATAATTTTCAAATAAATTTGTGTCATTTGTTTCATATCTTTAGAATTTTGATTTTGCATAATAGTTTATCATATTAAGTAATCTATTTATCTAGTTTGCCAAAATTTGGTAAAACACATTATTTCTATTTTATTTCAGTTTTATCATGTCTATATTTATGATAATATATGTGCTTATAATGTTCAATATGTGAAGGTTTATTTATTATCTTTGAAATAAAACCATAAATTAATTTATGTGTTTATTTATCTTTAAGAATGTGTTATATATGGCTCACTTAACATTTTCCATCGACCTGAGCTTTTCCCAAGAGTTCAAGAGATTCAATAGTTGATTCAAGGGACTAGAATCCCTCTCTTCCCCTGTGAAGATGAATAGTATTGGTGGCTAGATAAGAATGGATGGTTTTATATCAAGTCTGCTTATCATTTTTTGATTCTTGAGGCTCAAAATAAAGACTTATGGAAAAAGGTTTGGCATTATAAACTTATACCAAAAATTAACATGTTTTGGTGGGCCGATACTCATAACAAAATCTTAACATAGGATAACCTTCAAAAGAGAGGGTTTACCCTGGTCAACAAATGTTGTTTGTGTGGTTCAAAAGAGGAAATAGTTTCACACCTTTTCATTCACTGTGATTTTTCCTAGGAATTATGGGTCATAATTCTAAATAACTTTGGTATTGAATGGGTCTATAACTCTGACCTTAAGGAAGTAATCCTCAGCTAGAATCCCACCTTTACACATCCCTAGCTTATGGAATTATGGAATCAAACTCTACCCTATTTGAGTTAGATTTTATGGAAAAATTGAAACCACAAAATTTTTAGGGACACTGCTAGAAATGCATCTCAGGTGTTTAATTCTTTTGTTAAGACTCTTATGGAAAGAGTCACCACTGCCCATATTCATTATGTGGAGAAACCCCTAACTCAAGTTGAAAATCAAATTGTAGCTAATTGGAAGGTTTTAAATCATATGCCTGATTATAATAACTCCAAAATTCTACAAAGACTAAATACTAAATGGATTCCCCCAAAGCCTAACTAGATGAAACTCAACTTTGATTGGGCATCCAAGTCTGATGGTAAAGCTAGTGGAGGATGAATGATAAGAAATGATAAAGGATGGATGATTGCTGTCTATGTTGGTGGAATAGGATTCCAGAGTAATAATTATACTAAAGCAATTACTCTCCTATAGGAGTTAAAATTGGCTATATCCCTAGGAATAAGGAACTTGAGTATACAGTGAGACTCTAAAATGGTCATAGATGTAGTTAATAAAGCATTGAATGTGGGAATTAAGCTAAAAGATAACATTAGGGATATCTAATTTCTTTTGTGAATGTTTTCTAGAGTGGATATTTCACATATTTATAGAGAGGGAAATAGTGTTGCTGCTGCATATGCCAATCTTGGTCAGCAATTTTCAGATTGGCAGGTTTGGCACCAAGTTGCTCATATTCCTTTAAGCATTTGGGATATTATTCAAAAGGAGATGACTTGTCAAGGATGAGTTGAACTTATGAGAAGGATAGCTCTCATAGGTGGTGCATTTAGAGGTGGCCATTATGGATCTCAGAACTTGATAACTATTATACTCTTTTGAAAATCATTCATGATTAATTGTATCAAGATGTTAAGGCACATGGGTCTCATTATGAAGATCATTGGGAAATGATTTCCAAGCATGGGAGTAGAAAATGTCATCTCTATATGGTATTTTGAATTATGAGCCACCACATTATCATTATACATAATAAGGTGCAAGGGTTTGTAACCACTTCAAAATTGAAGGTTAAAATTAGGAACTCTACATGTTTGGTCTATAAATCCAAAATGGGAGGAGATCGAATTCAAATAGAACCAGTCTCATGCTATGAGTTTAAAGATAATCTACTGGTTTGGCATTACTGTAAAGAATGGGGGATTAGCCTATACCTGGAAAGGCTTAATGGTTTCAATTAAAACTTATCTAAGTAATTTGGGAGGTCTTGGTTAAATAGGTGAGTCACTGTTGGAAGAATCAATTTTGAGATTTCTAAAAAGGTGATTACTATGGCTACAAGAATGTCCATGCAGGGGATAAAACTTCAAAGGAAGACAAAAATTATGGATCTCTCAAGCCATAAACTATTTCTAGGAGAAAAGAAAGAACTCATTCCTTACCAAGGAGGATTTAAGCATGCTAAACTACCTAAGCCATGGGACAGAGTGTGCTTCATCCTCATGAAGTACTTCACACTCAAAGGATGATTTACCAGGTTCTATAATTACCACCTCCCCCTTTTAAATCACTTCAGGTGTAATGCTCTCATCAGTTTTCCTTTTTACCTGCTCTCCTCTCTAGAACATTCTATCCGTAGGGTGAGAGCAAAAATGTCTAAAAAACTAGATATGAATCCTATTCCCCTACACCAGGGCCTCATTCTCTATTTGTATAATTTTCACCAAGCCCTTGAGCCATCCAAGACTATTAAAATTGATAGTGGGGATATTTATTCTAATCCTTTATTTGGTGATGCTATCGATGAGTCCTATTTTTCCCTTGTTCCTACCAAAACTAAAGAAGTCTCTTTCTCTACCCCAAAAGAGACCCTTGTTGACACCCCTGGCTCTTTTGTGAGGAAGAAGGGAAAGAAGAGGAAGGTTGATGTGGAAGAAGAGAATATTGGGGGGACCACTATGGGGTCCCATAAAAATCTTGATAAGACCACGAGGGGTCAAGGTGGTAAATCTTATAAGTCTTTTAAGGTTAATAAGGAGGGCTTCTCCTTTGGAGTTCAAGGGTCAAGGCAGATTGCTGGTAAACCTGCTCCTAAGGCTAGGCTTATAGACTATTTGAAGAGTGCCTTGGAGGAAGCCACCCAGGAGGAAGAGTCAAAGGAATTGGAAGTCCAAGAAATTTTTGAGGACACTAAAGGGAAGCAGGAGACTAGGGAATTTTAGGCTACTGAGGAGGATGGTGTTGACATTATGAAAACTACTAACAAAAGGGGGAAAATGTATGTTGAGGAAGTTGGCGAGGAGATCAAGAAGGAGATTGGTTTGAAATCTAAAATTGATGTACTGAAGGATCGTATTCAGAAGCTAGAGCAAAACATCACCACTAGGCTCTGGAATTCTATTCTCCTAAACATGTCTATGTTGAAAGAAGTGGGTAATATTGAGCCTACTATCAATGTAGAGAATATTGAGAAACTGAATGATCTTCTCAAATCAATGGTTATGTAAGGAGAGACCTCTCTGACTCTCATCTTTTTATTTATTGTTTATTTTTGTTTGTTGTGTCTGCTAGTACTCTATTAGTGCCATCTTTTCTCAAAAGACATATTTTTTTTATTGCCTTCTTGTCTTATTTTCTTTGTAAGGGTTCGGCCCCTGGTCTGCCGCCTTACTTTATCAAAAATAATTTCCATCAATTTATTTTTACATCCAATTTTTTTTAGATGGATTGGCCTTTCATACTAATTTTTTGGATTCTTACAATTATAAATGTAATATAGAGGTTTTTTACTAATATCTTGAAAATATAATAAAGCATAACTCACTTGTTTCATGATACCCAGAATGTGCTATGCATATGGGATTGTAAAGGCCAAACTAAAATAATTGTTCTATGTAATTATTTTCTAGGTGATTTTTATATGATTACAATGCAATATTAATATTATTTTGTTAATCTTGGTTTACTTTAATTATTACTTGTATATTTATTTTAATCACTTTGATAATTAATGTAGATGTGAAATTGAAATTAATTATTTATTATATTATGTCTTAGTTTTAAAATATAAATAGATTTAATGAAACAATGGTTTGATTGTGGGTTTAGAGAAGGTGGAGATTTGTGGAATTGAATATTAATTATATATTAAATTAATTATTGTCAAATATCTTTTGTGAAAAATAATCTTTAAATAAATACCTTCTAATGGAATAAATGATGTGTTATATGTAATTTTGTGTGTGTATGTGTACATATACATACATACATACATATGTATGTACATAAATGCATATACACAAAATTATATATATATATATATATATATATATATATATATATATATATATATATATATATGCACACTCATGTGTGTGTATATGTTTATATGTATATATATGTATGTATACACATATAAACACACATGCATTTCATATGCATTTATGGTGTAGATATTATTTATATTTTTTTCACATCACTCAAGTTCATCTTTACTCTTTTTGCATATTATATAATCAAGTTGATTTCAAACAAACTGAACTAATTTTATGGACAATTTGAGAGCTGAAAAAATAATTATGTGCATATTTAATTTTATAAATCACATAAATTTTCCAAAAAAATTTATAAGACATTCAAGGAACAAGACAAAACATTGTAATAAACTGGTAGAAATAATATATGAGAATTAGGAGGGTAGAATACATAATAAACATTAAATTACCATCAAATTCAAAATAATGTTGGTCTCTCATCTATTTTACTAGGAATGACCATGTCAAATACTTTAAAATGTACCTTAAAATATTTTTTTAAAGATACTACAACCTATCACTCATATATTCTACTACCTTGATGGAGAAGAAAAAAATAGTTCTGATGAAAAAACACAAGCAATGAAATGTTATATATTATTTATAACTACCATTATTTTCCTTTGTCATTACATTTTTTATTGCATTTTCATATTATTTTTCATTCAATAGAAATAAAGTATCATAATCATTGACACTTGGCTCTAAACTAATATGTGATCATCATATATCTAGCCTAGCACACTTCATTTATAGTTTACATTTCACTCATTCCCATGATTCACCCATTTGAATCAAATATTTTATTATTTTTTTGGTAAAACAATAATTTTTTAAATCTAATAGAAATTTCAAGTGAGTTCCATCATTGCCTTTTTATAAGGAGTTAGTTTCAACATTAGAATCTATTCAAGTAAAATTGGAAATGAAGACTTAGTAGAGGAAGTGGTAGCTAAGATTATTATAATTTCATTCACATACTATTTTCCCTCTCATGTATTAAAAAATAAGTTACACAAATCATAAATCAACTATCCATATAATATAAGATGTAGCCTAAATATTGGTAGATTCTTAGTGATGTGAAAATGTTTGAGGTAGTGCTTTTATCCAGAATTACATGGAACCATAGTCTAAAGAATTATTTTTACAGTAAAAATCAGGTCCATTACTCACCTATATCTTGTTAATAATTTTGTTTGTCCTACACTTGGGAAGATCATAGGGTAATAAATAAAAACTAATACATTTCTCTTTAATAAACAACATAATGAGCTAATATTACTATGTATAAATGCTAAGCATTTCAAATATTTTAAAACCATGTTCAATAAGTTTAAGATAAATATTTATATATTATTAATTATCTTTCACATACCGGATTGAATTTGGGAGTGAATGATGCACAACTATTGATTTACAAAAAATAAAAGGAATAATATCTAATAGTTGATTAAAGACATTGAATGGATATTTGAATAATTTAGTTTTTGTGGATATGGAATCGACCAAATTTTCCTAACTTTTTAAAAAATATATATATAAAATAATCCCAATTGATGAAAGTTTGATAAATATTTTTTTCCTATTATTTTTAAGTGTATATTTTAAATATTGATGTTACTTCATTATTATTGAGTACCTTATTGTTTATGCACTTTTTACATTAATGTGACTGATAAAAATGATTCATTTAATCCATTTTTTTATTTATATAAATTAGAGGAATCAAATATGTGGAAACATAATTTTTTTACAATGATTAAATTCTTCATTAATGTATTGAACTGAGAGTTATTCATTATGGTTTGGAATTTTTTGTGGACAACTATAAATTCAATAATTCTATATGAAGAGATAGTGATATGTACAACATGTGTGGGAGAGTGTTCCAAATCCGTCTAAGCATTATATATTTATTTCACAATTTGAGGACAACTTACCAAAAAATATTAATTTACTATAAATAATATTCTTAGTGAGTACATTCAAATAAATCAAAAATTATTTTTAACAAATTTTTATTTACTGTTACCATACTAAAAAAAACCACTTTAGGCATGCTCATTCAAGAATTTTTATGATTCATTACTTTAAAAAAATAGATACCTAAATAACACCCAAAAATACCATTAGAAATAAAAATGTGGCATGAATAACAAAGTAAACAACATATTCAATGATTACTATAATAATCCGTGTGTTATATTTTTTAGATCTACATTTTAGTGTGTTTCTCAATGATCCATGATGAATGCACCAATGTACCAATTACTTCATCTACACACAATATATTTACCATGTATATTAGTTTTTATGTTTATAAAATAGGGTTTATGATATAAATGGGTTGATGCATAAAGGTAGGGGACAAAAAACATGATAGTCCTCTAACTTTGCCAAAAATTTTACAAAGGGTGTATGCGCTTTTTTTTTGAAAGTTTGAGGCTCATGTTATTTCTTGAGCCTCGAGGGTGTACACCCTTTATAAAAGGTGTACACCTTTTATAAAAGACATTCACCTTTTATAAAGGGTGTATGCCCTTTGCAATTAATAAAGGGCATACACCTTTATAAAGGGTGTACACCCTTCCTTAATTTTCATTTCAATGAGCTATAGAGGAGAAACCCATCAGTAAGAGTTGGAGAAGAATGTTTTTTTTGTTAAATTTATAGATTTATGCATGCACTTTGGAGATTCATTCTGCCAATGGGATTTGGCATTGGATTGCTTCAAATTAGGTATGTTATTTTTGCATTTTTTTCATTTATTTGTAACTTATTGAACTAGGGTTTTGAATTTAAATTTTCATTGAAATTTTTACATTGGTTATTTTTTTAATAAAAATTTAGATACATAAGTTCCATTGATCTATTTCCTAAATAAAATGTTGGACAAAACCCCATAGAGTTTGATTTTGCATGAGAAGAAATTGCATTGTATGAGAAATACAATGCCAAACATCAAAAACTACAAATAATTATTAATGGTTTGCATCACTCTTCAGTTGGTAGTGCAAAAATTCAACATGAAAATACATTAGAATTTATTTTTAATGAAGTGGGAAATATGACTTCACAATTGGATGCAATGTTGCATCAAAGAGATGCTCTGAAATTATTTGAATAAATTGTCATATAAAGATGTGAAAAAATAATAATAAAAGAAGATTTTTGTGACTTACTTATTAAACCTTGAACCAACCTACTTCTACCAAAAAATTACAAACACATTAGTATTTATTGGTATATTCATGCAAAGATTAAAAATAACTTTTAGGATAGGTCATGGATGGTGTTTGATGAGCCTCCATGTATCGATAATGAGGTTCCATTATATTTTTTGAGAAAATTGTACTAATTTTGTATTGTAAATGATTCCAAATTATTTCAACATGAAGGCATCCCAAGGTAGGGGAGGTGTGTCTTCATTTGATAGACCTGGTGCTAGGTGGGACTAAAACCATCATAACCAACCTCTGAAAAATAGAATAATAATATCACATGCCACTATTCCTAAAATTTTGCATCTTAATGTACAGATGGACACCCTTGAGGTGGTTACTAATTTGACACAAATTATGATTGATCATGGTATGCATACTTTGAAGACTTCTACTTAGCCTATAGGTGGTGCTATTGGTATTGGTTGTGTTATTGGCAATGGTGGTGTTAGTGCTAGTGGTATTGGTGGTAGTGGTGGTGTCAGTGCTAGTGGTATTGGTGGTAGTGGTGGTGTTGGTATAGGTTCTATTGTCCCTCCTTATACTCATGTTATAATTCCTAGGCATCATTACACATCTTATAAGAGGAAGTATACAATACCTCCTTTTTAGGTGAGATATACATAGAGTAAATTTATGAAGACTAGGATGCTAGAACATACACCATCTATATATGAGTTAATAGTGATATACACTAGCATGCTAGATACTAGCATTCCAGACATTAGCTTACTAGAGAATATGCCACATGTAGATGCTTCAACAATGCATGAGACTAGAATTTTAGACACAATTTGAGATGTAGGAGCTTCAACAACTCATATCAAGATAGGCTAGCATATTATTGTAGAGGATTATTCAAAATATATATTTTATACACATATTTAATTTTAATTATTATTATTTATTTGTAAAATAATATTAATTTTATTTTCTAGTACATGTGTTTACCTAATTAACTAATTTATTTGACTAGAATTATTATTTGTTGTTTGTATCTAGTTGATTGGTGATATTTTGGGTACCTCAGTAGACCTTGACACTATTATAGAGGATGTAATTATAATGGGTGTACCTTACACATAGGTTTTTAAATTTTTAAATTAACATATTTACTCATTTACATGTTTATAATCCTTTAAACAAAAAACTCTATTTTAATATATATTATAGTCATAGTTTTTTATCATGTTTGTTGGATTCACATATTATTCATTTATTGGTTTTATATATGATGAGGGATGTTATGCGAACCCCTCATGGATGATAAAAATTATAGGTTATGTTTCTTATACATTAGAGAATCCACTATCTCTACAATAGGTTATGATTCAGGGACGGAGACTGGTGAGAACACATAGTTTAATTGTTTTTATCTTTAATCAATGATATTTTATGTCATATTTACATAATTGTATGCAAATATAGATCTAATGATAAATGTATTCTCCATAGGATTCCCCATCTCATGTGTATATGTATTTTCATAGCCCTAAATAACCTTTTAGTTGGAATACAATGAGTGTAGAATCAATTTACAAAATTTTATATTCTTGAAAAATTAATCAAAATTTTAATATACAATTTTAATGTATTAATTTTTATATTTTATATGTTGTGTAGAGAAAAAATATTTCATTGGTTGCCTCATAGTCTAAGAGGAGAGTATATCCTCATATAGAGGCATCCAACACCCTTGGCTCTATGTCCATGACAAAAAAGCATAATTTATTTGGAGGCAATGAGCAGCATGAGAGCTAATAATTGTGCTAGGGATCTATTTGTAGATAGAATATATTTTGTATAATGATATGGCCCACATTGTATGCCTATATGGTGTACTTTGTCTATGTACATAGCTATAGGCATAATAGATTTTATATGTTGATATGGCCCACATTATATGCCTTTATGGTGCATTTTGTATATGTACTTGTTATGGTATACATTTTTTCTTGATATATGCTAAATTATGACATGGAACTTTGCATGTATCACATGACTATTAGACAATATGATTCCTTTAATTATGCATATTTTCTATTTTTATCATTTAATGTTTACACATATTATTGGTTAATGATTGAAGTACTACTTCATATGGGGTTAAATAAAATCACATTATTCTCTAGGTTAGATGCCTTGAATCACTATGTATATTTTACATTTACATTTGATATTTGTTATTTAATTGTTTCATTTACATTTTTTATTTATTTTCCAACCCACTCATAAATCCCCATCTATACCTCTAGCATAGAAGCAAAAAAAAATTCATAGAGGATACCAACCTAAGAAGGCCACACAAAACTTGACTCCTCATATTCTTTGTAGCTCAGACAAAGGCAAGAATAATTATAGTGAAAAGTGGTGCCATCAACAATTACCAAATAGCCACAAACACTATCAATGTTGGGCATAATAATCCTTTATTTTAAAACCTACATCATATCATGCACATATAGATGATACTGAACCAAATAACACTTTTCTAATCACTATCACTACTTTCATAGAGACATATAAGGAGTGTGAATGCCTCTTCCATACCATGTTATGGGTCAAGGTTCAATCAATTCATGTATTATCATTGACAATCTAAGCCAGAATAACATTATCACACTAGATATAACCCAAAAACTTAGCCTTCTCACTATTTTGCATCACAAGATATAATCCATGTGGTGGATTCAATAAGGTATAAATATATAGGTTTAGGCAATGCACATTCTAGTATAAATTTGAACCTAGGGACAACAACATCACTTGAAACATTGTGCCTCTTTAAGTCCATACCATATTATTAGGGAAGTTGTACTTGTATGATTGAGATTATACATATCAAGTGAAACCAAAAATTAGGGATGTACACACAAAATATTGCTTCTTCAACCTCTTATAGTCAACTCTACTAACCAAAGTCACATTGGTCTCTTCTAAAAAATGTCATAAACTAATCATGCATGTGCATAGTTTCATGTTTCTCATGGTTTATCTTAAGACACCTATGTAGGAAATAAAGTAAGAGTTTATAATGTGATAAATGAAATGTCCCAATCATAAAAACTCAACAAGTTAATGAAGCCACATAATGGATTCTTCCTAGAGCTTGAAATTATTCCAATGCACTACGTAGTAAAACACCACATATATTTGGCCCATTTACAAAAAAATACTTTATATCATAAATAAATTTGGGAGAATGATGAATCCTAGTGTTAAATATAGGATATCCTTGATCAGGTCAAGATAAGACATGGGTCTTCTCCTTGCAAAAGTCTAATATCCCTCACACCCAAGAATAATGGTTCATATCATCTGTCCATTGACTATCACTCACTCAATAAAATCATGGTGAAGAATTAGTGTTTAATGTTAAGCATTGATAGCCTCTTAAACCATATATAAGGTGTAAAATACTTCACCAAAATAATAAATAATAATAAACTTTAAACGGACTCGGGATCAATTTCATGGACATGTAAATATTATAGATTGTACTTGATCATAAATGTTAGAAGGTCTAGTGATGTACTTGTGTATGTATTCATCTCCTACTTATCCATAAAATAAATAAATAAAATTATATGTGTCCATATATTCACTATGGTCTACTTATACATGGGATAATATCGACATTGATATCCCTCTCTAGATTATTCACAAAATTACAATCTTGGCAAGGCAAGAATATAGACACAAATGAAGATACTTAAGTGACATTGATATTCCTTGACTAGTATATAAAACTTGAGGTTATATTATTATAGTATTTAAAGAAATATTCAATCTTTATCTCAATATGGAAAACCAATCCATCTATTGGTTTTGTCTATTTGGACTCAAAAGACTTAAAACTCTTTACAAGCTAATTAAGCCTAAATGCCTCCAAAAGATCAAAACAAGAAGTATTTAAAAACAAGGGTATACATCAATCTAAAATACTTTATCACAATATTTTTTACTTGACTCAACTTTTTCAACACCTTAAAATTTTTTCTACAATGAATTTTATCAAAAACCTCTCATAGACTTACTAGTCTTAATGTTGTTGTTGTTGGGAGGATATAAACCGGAAGCACACAATTTGATTACCAAACCAAGCATCTTAATATGCAGAAATTAACCAGATTCACCAAGTAACTAGAATTCAGAATAACACATGATATGAGAGACAATACACAACTTGTATTAACACTTTATACAGAAAAGAATACAATAAAGAAGATGCCACTTCTTCTCCACCACCTTACAGAGGTTTCCCACACCTCAAGTGAACAGTAATTCTCCTCCCCAAAGCTCTCCCTCTCACAGGTCCCAACACCCAACTCAAAATACAGAGTTGGTGTTCACCTCCCGTGCTCCACGCACACCACAAGTGCTCCACGCACTCCACAAGCACTCCACGTGCTCCACAAGTACTCAAGGTACTTCAAGTAGATCTCCCATGAATCTGCAACAACCTGCAATTCAACAGACCATACTTATGGAAGGAACTCCCTTGCCTTCCTCTTGCTCTATCCGAGTACACACCTGTACTCCAAGTAGATCCTGCCTGATACTGCTCCCTGTTGTGTTGCTGTCTGTATGACCTTGCAAACCTGCAAATCAAACAACGGTTCTGCTCGCCTGTGAACCTTGACCTTGCACACACATACACCTGCAGATCAACGATCTTACTTACCATGTAGATCTCCTATATAGGCCATGCACCTGTGACCAAGATCCTACACTCTTGAAGAACCGAGCTGGCTCTCCAATCCAGCACCAACACACCTGGTACTGAGGCACTAGGAGGAACGCACCATAGCTCTACCTCACACACAGAAGGAGCTTATAATTATGCTCTCTTACTCCCTAGCACACTTTTCCAATACAACCATGAGTCTATTATATATATCTCATCCAAACAATGATTAGACATCTAATTACCATAATTAGATCCGCAGCTATGAGTCTAAAATTAGCACTCATCATGCAAACACTTGGTTCGTCAACCCACTGCCCATAAATAGCTCGCAGTCGAACCACACAGGCGACCGACGTCGGTCCCTGTCTGCCTGGAGGTGACCGACGTCGGCCGATATATGACCGACGTCGGTTGCTTCTCTGTGCTTTCCCGTTGACATCGGCTGATCAGACTGACCCCAACTTCTTCTGCAACTCAGCAACCTTCAGCAACCTCCTCTCCTGTTTGCATCAGTGAAGCTTTTAGCTCCACAATCCTAACAATCTCCCACTTGGAGATAAACAGTTGCACTGTACCTGTACCTGTACTCTGTCTAATCTGTTTCCTAGTTTGTATCCCTCTTCAAGTTCCCACCTGAAGACAACCCACCACAAATCCCATGGTGTACCACCTGTCATCCGAGTAACCTGCCACATCCGAACCTACAAATACATGTAGTGAAGTCCTAACCCTGCATAGCATGAATCCCTACTGCCGGTCCCTCTCAAGTACCTGAGAACCCACTTCCCCGAATTGGCTCCTAACTCTCTGACAGCTCCCACTGCATGGGAATACTCAGGTCTATACCAGACCTCATGTGATTTCAGACACTGTACCTGTCCAGCCCTTAGTGTGCTCCGGCTCTGTATCCCAAACCTCGCCAACACCTGATTCACATCAGCTCCCACTCGAGACAAAATCAACCTGTGATCTCCATGCCTCCCATGTCAAAGAATTTCGTTGCTCCAAACTCCCCCTGACATGCCACTGAACTAATCTTACCCTTAGCTCAGCAAAATCCTGTATGTACACCCCTGCTAGCTAGCATACTATCCACATACAGCAACAAAATGATGTCGCGACTCATCATCCCCCTGGTAAGACAAACCACAGTAGTTACCTGACACTGACTGAAGCCATGCTTCGTCCTCCACCTGTCAAAAAACCTATACCACTGTCCTGCAGCTCCACAAGACCATATACCTGGTCTTCCGTCTCACGTATCCGTTCTCTCTATTCTTCTACTAAGGTATCCATTCATCTCTGTGCTTTCATACCTGCTAGCATCCCTACCAAAACACACCTGTTTGGTTCTCCTCCAAGGAATCACATCCTCATCCATGCCAAGCTCACACCTGTTTCCTGGATCCTTCCTGCTCTACAATCAGCAACATGTATAAAGAAGAGGAACAACGAATTTGAGGGCCTACTTACGCCTTCAGTCCTCCGTATGGGTGTTTGAGACTCCTTGACAGCTTGCTGTCCACCCAAAATTTGTTACAGTGACCGACCTCGGTCACTCCACAGTCTGCATCTGACCGACGTCGGTTCCATGCATCTTTACCTGACTACCAACCTGCGTGCGCTGGTGTCCCTGCTGCCGACGTCGGTCCTCTGACCGACATCAGTCTTACATACTGCCGACGTCGGTCTCATGACCGACATCGGTCTTACCCTGCCCGACATCGCCGGCTTCGGTCTGCACATGACCGACATCAGCATCTGTCTGTTCGACGCCGATTCCTCCTAACCGACATCGGTATCTGTGTTCACCTGTGAGTGATGACTTTTTACCTGTGAGCTTCTTTGAATCAAAATCCATGTCCAAACTGCCCTGCTCAGAAGTATCCAGCCACATCCACTGGGTTCTGTCTGCCATCTCCTCCATAAACACCAAGGCTTTCCAGTTCTTAAGCCTGTCAAATATATTTGTCTTCCGCTTAAGAACATGCATCTCCTTCCTGCTCATGTTACCAAGCCTACGAAGCCACGTCTCCACAACAAAAGAAGAATCAGTAATATAAACAAGTAGATAAAGGATACCTGTTTTCTTACCACCAGCTAATTCAAGTGCATCCGCTGTGAGAGTTCTTGTGCATCTCTCATCACCCAATCTTTCTGAAGAAATTAGCCATATCTCCAAATCTGGGACCTGCATGAACTTCATCAACACCTGTGTGTTGGCCGCCTGCAATTTCAGCTTCACTTCCCCTTTGCCAATTCTTTGGCAAGGCTTACCAGCTCCTCTACCTGGGGCTGCATGGAAAGAGGCAACCGAATCTTTTATCCAAGATTCAACTTTATCCAAGAAACCTGCAAACACATCCTATGCAACAACACCTGCTACATCTGTATCTTCAGTTTCTTCATGCTGATCTGTTACCGACCAACAATAATCTTTTACCTGCTCTTTCTTTCCATATGACCATGAGTGACCATCTGTGCTTTTCAACTCCTCCATTCTTAGCTTACTTTGATCTGCTGTTGCTCTACTCCCACTCGATCAGAAACCCCTGAGAGTGCCCTGTAACCAAACACAAAACCTGCTTCCTCCAACCTTAGCTCTGATACCACTTGTTGGTATCAAGCTATGAGCCAACAACCTTGCTCTGATACCACTTGTTGGTATCAAGCTCAAGAACCTACAACCAAGGCTCTGATACCACTTGTTGGGAGGATATAAACCGGAAGCACACAATTTGATTACCA
This sequence comes from Torreya grandis, assembly GCA_037957365.1. Taxonomy (NCBI): domain Eukaryota; kingdom Viridiplantae; phylum Streptophyta; class Pinopsida; order Cupressales; family Taxaceae; genus Torreya; species Torreya grandis. Next base: position 54,924 of record JARHVA010002890.1, on the reverse strand, counting down.
AACCAAGCAACTTAATATGCGGAAATTAACCAGATTCACCAAGTAACTAGAATTCAGAATAACACATGATATGAGAGACAATACACAACTTGTATTAACACTTTATACAGAAAAGAATACAATAAAGAAGATGCCACTTCTTCTCCACCACCTTACAGAGGTTTCCCACACCTCAAGTGAACAGTAATTCTCCTCCCCAAAGCTCTCCCTCTCACAGGTCCCAACACCCAACTCAAAATACAGAGTTGGTGTTCACCTCCCGTGCTCCACGCACACCACAAGTGCTCCACGCACTCCACAAGCACTCCACGTGCTCCACAAGTACTCAAGGTACTTCAAGTAGATCTCCCATGAATCTGCAACAACCTGCAATTCAACAGACCATACTTATGGAAGGAACTCCCTTGCCTTCCTCTTGCTCTATCCGAGTACACACCTGTACTCCAAGTAGATCCTGCCTGATACTGTTCCCTGTTGTGTTGCTGTCTATATGACCTTGCAAACCTGCAAATCAAACAACGGTTCTGCTCACCTGTGAACCTTGACCTTGCACACACATACACCTGCAGACCAATGATCTTACTTACCATGTAGATCTCCTATATAGGCCATGCACCTGTGACCAAGATCCTACACTCTTGAAGAACCCAGCTGGCTCTCCAATCCAGCACCAACACACCTGGTACTGAGGCACTAGGAGGAACGCACCATAGCTCTACCTCACACATAGAAGGAGCTTATAATTATGCTCTCTTACTCCCTAGCACACTTTTCCAATACAACCATGAGTCTATTATATAGATCTCATCCAAACAATGATTAGACATCTAGTTACCATAATTAGATCCGCAGCTATGAGTCTAAAATTAGCACTCATCATGCAAACACTTGGTTCGTCAACCCACTGCCCGTAAATAGCTCGCAGTCGAACCACACAGGCGACCGACGTCGGTCCCTGTCTGCCTGGAGGTGACCGACGTCGGCCGATATATGACCGATGTCGGTTGCTTCTCTGTGCTCTCCCGCTGATGTCGGCTGATCAGACCGACCCCAACTTCTTCTGCAACTCAGCAACCTTCAGCAACCTCCTCTCCTGTTTGCATCAGTGAAGCTTTTAGCTCCACAATCCTAACAGTTGTAACATGCCAAAACACATTTTATATTGAATTAACACTTCAAGACACCTTAGGCATATGTATTTACATGTTTTGTGAATTATAAATGATAGATAAAAGGTTTGGATTTACAATTTTAATATTTTACCCAAAAATTCATAAAATCATGTTTTGTCTATTATGCCTAATTACACTTTAGTAGGTCAAAACACAAGATATAGTTTTGTTACAACAAATAATACTTTAATGAGGTCTATCCAAAAGAATTATAGGTGTCTCAAAATTCATTTGGATTTTATAGACTCAATTTTAAATTTTATAAACCAATCTCTCTCCTCATTGTCAAATAAACATAGAAAATAGGGTATCTCTTACAAATATTTGATTGGTTAGAGGAGTCTAATTGATGAACTATCTATGTGAACATGTCTAGATGGGAGTTTTTATGCTAAAACCACCTTTTTTCGGTCTTGTTAGACCCCTAATATTGAAATTTTTAGTTGGTTTGAGACATACTTAAATAGAATTCACTCATCTTCAAATGTACAAAATGAGTGAACTTCCATGGTGCATTGCATGATAACTATAAGGGCTAGAGGTGAACCATCAGCTCCTACACATGTAGGGACAAGTCATATAAGAGATCTTAGGAGGATTTTATCTAACTCATGATGGATGAGATTCAAAAATGAGGTTTATCTCACAATGAAATATCTCAAAATAGGATAAAATTAGGTCAGTAGGGGCCATAAATTATCACTCATCAGCCCAATTGACAAACCATGTATGCAGCCACATCTAGATGGCTGATTTTAAAATAGAAACACCTTTATTCAATATCATTAGACCCTTGAGAGTGAAATTTACAATTGGTTAGAGGCATTCCTAAAGATAATTCACTCATCCTTGAATGTGTAAAATGAGCAAACTTTACTCATGTGTTACATGAGACCGTGACGAATAAAGATAGACCATTAGCTCTTACATGTGTAGAGATGAGCTATCTAAGAAATCCTGGGAGGATTTTATCTAAGTTATGATGGGTGAGATGTGGTAATGAGTTTTTTTTCATGGATAAATCTCTTATAATGGGGTAAAAGTTGGTCTATGAGGGCCATAGAATCTGACTCATTAGCCCAATTGACAAATCATCTATGCATACACATCTAGATGGGCATTTCTAAGATAGAACCACCTTTTTCAAACTTGGTAGACCTTCAAGAGCTAAATTTATAGTTGGTCAGAGGCATACGTTAAGATTATTCACTCATCCCTAAATGTGAAAAATGTGTAAACTTTCATGGCACATTCCATGAGAATTGTGAAGGCTAGAGACTATTGTTAGCTCCTAAACATGTAGGGATGAGTCCTATAAGAAATATTGGGAGGATTTTATCTATCTCATGATGGATAATATGTCACAATGAGGTTTCTCTCATGGCCAAATCTCTCAAATTGGGGTAAAATTTGGTCAATGAGGGCCATAAATTGTGACTCATTAGCCTAATTGATGAACTATCTATATAAACACATCTAGATGGGAATTTTTAGGCTATAACCACCTTTTCTTGATCTTGATAGACCTAAAATAGTGAAATTTGTAGCTGGTTAGAGGAATTCTTGAAGAGCATTCACTTGTCCCTAAATGTGCAAAATGAGAGAACTTCAGTTACACATTACACAAGATATGTGAGGGCTTAAGATGAAATATTAGATCCTACATGTGTAGAGACAAGTTATATAGGAAATACTAGGAGTATTTTATCTAACTCATGATGGATGAGATGAAAAAATGATGTTTCTCTCATGGCCAAATCTCTCAAAATAGGGCAAAAGTTGGTGAGTGAGGGCCATATATTTTGGATCATAAGCCTAATCGATGAACCATCTATGTAGACACATTTAGATGGTCATTTCTAGGCTAGAACCACATTTTTATAGTCTTGGTAGATCCTTGAGAGTGAAATTTTCACTTTCTTATAGGAATTCCTTGAGAGAATTCACTTGTCCTTGAATGTGTAAAATGACTAAACTTTGATGGCATGTTGCATGAGAACTATGAGGGATAGAGATGAACCATTAGCTCTTACACATGTAATGATGAGTCCTATAAGCAAAATTAGGAGGATTTTATGTAACTCATGATGGATGAGACATGGAAATGAGGTTTCTTTCATGGTCAAATCTCTTAGAATAGGGTAAAATTTGGTCAATGGGGGTCATAAATAAGGACTCATCAGCCCAATCAATGAAAAGTCTATGTAGACACTTTTGAATGGGTGTTTTTAGGCTATAATAACCTTTGTTCAATATAGGTATACCCTTGGAAGTGAAATTTTTAGTTGGTTAGAGGCATTACTTAAGAGAATTCACTCATCCCTAAATGTGCAAAATGAGAAAACTTCAATCACACATTACATGAGAACCATGAGGGATAGAGATGAACCATTAGCTCTTACACATGTAAGGATGAGTCCTTTAAGAAAGCCTAGAAGGATTTTATCTAACTCATGATGGAAAGTATGTAGCAATGAGGTTTCAATCATGGCTAAATATATTAAAATGGGCTAAAAATTAGTTAGCCATGGTCGTAGATTGTGACTCATCAACCCAATTAATGAGTTGTCTATATAGACAGGTCTAGATGGGTGTTTTTAGGATAGAACAAACTTTTTCCAGTCTTGGTCAAAGGCATTCCTTAAGATAATTCACTCATCCCTGAATGTGTAAAATGAGCAAACTTTTATCATGCATTACATGAGAACCATGAGAGTTGGAGATAAACCATCAGCTCCTACGCATGTAGGGATGAGTCCTCTAAGAAAAACAAGAGTATTTTATTTAAGTCATGATGGATGAGACATAACAATAAGGTTCCTCTCATGGCCAAATCTACTAGAATGGGGTAAAATTTGGTCAATGAGGGATGTAGATTTTGACTCATCATCCCAATTGATGAACCATCTACATGAACATGTCTAGATGGGAATTTTTAGGCTATAATCAAATTTGTTTAGTCTTGGTTGACCCTTAAGGGTGAAAGTTATAGTTGGTTAGATGCATCCCTTAAGAGAATTCACTCATCCTTGAATGTGCAAAATTAGCAAATTTTGATCACATATTACACAAGAACCGTGAGGGATATAGATGAATCATAAGCTCCTATATATATAGGGATGAGTCCCATAAGAAAACTCGGGTGGATTTTATCTAACTTATGACAAATAAGATGTAACAAGGTTTCTCTCATGGCCAAATATCTCAAAACTAGATAAAATTTAGACAGTGGGGACCATAAATTGTGACTCATTAGCCTAATCAATGAATCATCTACACAAACACATCTAGATGGGTGTTTTTAAGCTAGAAAAACATTTATCTAGTCTTGATAGACCCTCAATATTAAAAGTTGTAATTGGTTAGAGGCATTCCTTAAGAGAATTCACTCATCCCTAAATGTGTAAAATGAGTGAAATTTTGTCATACATTACATGAGAGTCATGAGGGATAGAGATGAAACATTAGCTCTTAAAATGAAGGTATGAGTCCTCTAAGAAATCCTAGGAGGATTTTATCTAACTCATGATGGATGATACACAGTTGAAAGGTTTCTCTCATGGCTAAATCTCTTGGAATAAGGTAAAAGTTGGTCAGTGAGAGCCATAGATTCTAACTTGTTAGCCCAATAAATGAATAATATACCTAAACACATGGATGGGAGTTTTTAGGTTAGAACCACCTTTTTCTAGTTTTGGTTGACCCATAAGAGTGAACGTTATAGTTGGTCAAAGGCATCCCTTAAGAAAATTAACTCATCCCTGAATGTGAAAAATGAACAAACTTTGGTTGCAGATTGCATGAGAAGTATGAGGGATAGAGATGAACCATCAACCCCTACATGTGTAGGGATGAGTCCTATAAGAAATAATAAGAGGCTTTTATCTAACTTATGATAGACGAGATAGAGCAATGAGGTTTTTTTTTAGCCATATCTCTTAAAATAAGATAAAAGTTGGTCAATGAGGATCAAATCAAAAAACTATCTATGTGAACATGTATATATGGGAATTTTTAGTTTAAAATCACCTTGTCTAGTCTTGGTAGACCTCTAAGATAAAAATTTTCAATTGGTCAAAGGCATTCCTTAATAAAATTCACTCATCCCCAAATGTGTAAAATGAGTGAACTTTGGTCATGTATTGCATGAGAACTATGAGGGGTAGAGATGAACTATTAGCTCTTACATGTTTAGGTATGAGTCCACTAAGAAATCATAGGAGGATTTTATCTAACTAATGATAAAAGAGATGAAGCAATGAGGTTTCTCTTGCAGAAAAATCTCTCAAAATGGGATAAAAGTTGGTCAATGAGGGTTGTAGATTGTGAGTCATTAGCCCAATTGATGAACCATCTATACAGACATGTACATATAGGAATTTTTAGGATAGATCACATTTTTCCTATTTTGGTAAACCCTTGTGAGTAAAAGTTTCAATTAGTTAGAGGAATTCCTTAAGAGAATTTACTTGTCTTTGAATGTGCAAAATGAACAAAATTTGATCACATGTTACATGAGAACCATGAGGGATAGAGATGAACCATCAGCTCCTACACATTTAGGGATGAGTCCTCTAAGAAATAATAGGATTATTTTATCTAACTTGTGATAAAAAATTTGTAGGAATGAGGTTTTTCCCATGGATAAATATCTCAAAATAGAGTCAAAGTTTTTCAATGAGGGTCATAGATTCTAACTCATCAACCCAATCAATGGACCATCTACACAAACACATATAGATGGGCATTTTTAGGTTAGAAATATTTTTTAAAATCTTAATTAACTCTTGGGAGTGAAATTTTTAGTTTTTCAAAGTCATCCCTTAAGAGAATTCACTTGTCCTCGAATGTGTAAAATGAACAAACTTTGGTCATATCTAGCATGAGAACTAGGAAGGATAGAGATGAATCATCAGGTCCTACACATGTAAGGATGAATCCTCTAATAATTAATAGGATGATTTTATGTAACTTATTATGGATGAGATGTAGAAATGAGGTTTCTCTCACAACCAAGTTTCTCAAAATATGGTAAAAGCTGGTCAATGAAGGCCATGGATTTTGACTTGTCATCCCAATTGATGAACCATCTATATTGACATATCTAGATAGGCATTTTTAGGCTATAAAATCCTTTATCCAATGTTATTTGACCCTTGGGATTAAAATTTATAGATGGTTAGAGGCATACCTTAAGAGAATTCACTCATCCTTAAATGTGCAAAATGAGAAAACTTTAGTCACATGTTGCACAAGTATCATGAAGGATAGAGATGAACCATCAGATCCTACACATGTAGGGATGAGTATTATAATAAATAATAAGAGGATTTTATGTAACTCATAAAATATGAGACATGGAAATGAGGTTTCTCTCACAACTACATCTTTCAAAACATGCCAAAAGTTGGTCAGTGGGGGCCATAGATTGTGACTCATCAGCCCAATTGATGAACCGTCTATGTAAACACATCTAAATGGGAATGCTTAGGACAGAACCACCTTTTTTTGCTCTTATTATATCCTTAGGAGTGAAATTTGTATTTGATCAGAGGAATTCCTAAATAAAATTCACTCATCCTTGAATGTGCAAAATGAGTGAAATTCAATCGTGTGTTGCATGAGAACCATGAGGGCTAGAGACAAACCATTAGGTCCTACATGTGCAAGGATGAGTCATGTAAGAAATCCCATGAGGATTTTATATAAAATTTAATGAATAATATGTAAAAATTATGTTTCTCTCATAGTCAAATCTCTCAAAACATACCAAAATTTGGTCAGTGAAGGCCATATATTCTGACTCATCAGCCCAATCAATGAACCATCTATGTGGACATTTTGGGATAGGAAATTTTATGATAAAACCACCTTTTTAAAGTCTTAAAATACCCATAAGAGTGAAATTTTTAGTTGATAAGAGGCATCTCTAAAGATAATTCACTCATCCTTGAATGTGCAAAATGAGAAAACTTCCATCACACATTACACAAGAACCATGAGGACTAGAGATAAATTGTTAGGTCTTACACATGTAAGGATGAGTCCTTTAAGAAATACCAAGAGTATTTTATGTAACTCATGATGGATGAGACATGGAAATGAAGTTTATATCATAATAAAATCTATTATAACATGCAAAAAGCTAGTTAGTGAGGACCATAGATTCTGACTCATCAGCCCAATTGATGAACTATCAATATAAACACATTTAGATAGGCATTTTTAGGCCAAAAACAAATTTTTTAGGTCTTGGTATACCCTTGTAAGTTAAATTTATAGTTGATCAGAGGCATATCTAAAGATAATTCACTCATCCCTAAATGTGAAAAATGAGCAAACTTCTATCGCACATTGTATGAGAACCATGAGGTCTAGAGATGAATAGTCAGCTCATACACATGTAAGAACGAATCCTATAAGAAATATCAAGATAATTTTATGTAACTCATGATGGATAAGACATTTTAATGAGGTTTATCTCACATATAAATATCTCAAAACATGCCAAAATTTCTCAGTGAGGGCCATAGATTCTGACTCATCAACCCAATTGATGAACCATCTATGGAGACATGTTAGGATAGGAATTTTTAGGATAGAACCACCTTTGTCATGTATCAATAAAACCCCAAGAGTGAAAGTTTTATTTTATCAGAGGCATCCCTAAAGATAATTTAATCATCCCCAAAAGTAAAAAAATGATTAAACTTTCATCTCATGTTACACGAGAACTATGAGGGCTAGAGATGAACCATCAGGTCCTACACATGTAGAAACAAGTTCTATAGGAAATATTGAGAGGATTTTATGTAAATAATGATGGATAATATGTATAAATGAGGTTTATTTTGTATCCAAATCTATTATAACATGCTAAAATTTGGTTAGTAAGGGTCATAGATTCTAACATGTCAGCCTAATCGATGAATCATTTATGCAGACACATCGGGATAGGCATTTTTAGTCTAGAACCACATTTTTTAAGTATTTATAGACCCTAGGGAGTGAAAGTTGAAGTTGATCATAAGAATCCCTTAATATAATTCACTCATCCTTAAATGTGAAAAATGAGTGAACTTCCATTACATATTGCATGAGCACCATAAAGGCTAGAGATGAAGCATTATGTCCTACACATGCAAGGATGAGTCTTATAAGAAATACCTAGAGGATTTTATGTAACTCATGATGGATGAGACATGGAAAAAATGTTTATCTTATAGCCAAATGTCTCAAAACATGCCAAAATTTGGTCATTGAGAGTCGTATATTTCAATTCATCATCCCAATCGATGAACCATCTATGTGGACATGTTGGGATAGGCATTTTTAGGATATAACCAACTTTTTTAGGTCTTGATAAACCCATAGGAGTGAAATTTAAATTTGATCAGAGGCATCCCTTAAGAGAATTCACTCATCCCTAAATGTGAAAAATGAGTAAACTTACATCACATGTTACACAAGCTATGAGGGCTAGAGATGAACCATCAAGTCATCCATGTGTAGGGATGAGTCCTCTAAGATAGCCTAGTAGGATATTATGTAATATGTTATAAATAACACATGGAATTGAGGTTTCTCTCACAACCAAATCTCTTAGAACATATCAAAAGTTGGTTAGTGAGGGTTGTAGATTTTGACTCATCAACCCAATCAATGAACCATCTATGCTGACACACTAAGATAGGCATTTTAAGGTAGAACCACCTTTATTAGGTCTTAGTAAACATATAAGAGCAAAAGTTATAGTTTATAAAAGTCATTATTTAAAATAATTCACTCATCCCTAAATGTGAAAAATGAGCAAACTTTCATCGTGAATTACATGAGAATTGTGACGGCTAGAGATGAACTACCAGGTCTTACACATGTAGGGATGAGTCCTCGAAGAGAGCGTAGATAAGATTGTTTTTGTGTTTTATTGAAAGGATAAATAGAGATAATGTGAAAAACTATTTGCTTAAGGTAGATGAAATTAATATAAATTATTTTGGCTTCTCTTCATTTTAAGAAGATAATTTTCTCTACTCACGACACAACCACATCAAGGTGGAAGCTCATCTAGTGCCACTAACCTACATTTAAATTGTTAGTACAAAATTTAAATATAAATAAAAACATAATCACAAAATATCTAAAAATTAAAATACATTAAATCTTGAATATCTTTATTATATTAATTTGAAATACTAGATAAACTTATTAATTCATTCTAATGTATCTTCAGGATTAGCTCTATTTGCAAGTGTTTTAAGAAACACTTCATGGTCAGATTTATGTAATTTCCACAAAGTTTTAGATTAAGGTAAAAATAGGTTTTGAAGGGGCCCTGAAACCCTATAACAGATACAAGAGAGATAGAACATTAAAAACCAACAGGAAAGACAATCCTGAAACATACTAAAAAATAGTATCTAATGCAGGTTTTACACCAAGATTTTCAAGGACCTACAACCTAAACAAACCAGGCTCAACGACCTGAAATAAGAACCCAGGTTTTGCAAGGACCTGTAACCTTAAAAAAAAATTTCCACATAATGACAGAATTCACAATACAATGACGCGTAAACATGAGTAAGGGTTTGAAATATCCACGCAAATGCAAACCCCCATACCACAACCCCAACCAGACATTCAAAAAAACCTAAAACCAATACCACCAATGCCTAAACCATCCTCCTGATCATCAACCCATTCTCTCCCTCTGCAAAGCCCAAAGGATTCGCTGCCATGGCATTCAATACTTTGTCAAAGACATCTTTAAGCACTTCAACATGAGTCATGACCCTAGCCGACAGAAGGCGCTAGCAAAAAATTAGATCTGGTCTCCAACCCTAATATGCAGCATCTTCAACCTTGGACCTAGGGTTATAGTGGAAGCAGAGCCTCTCCTAATTCATGATCCACTCATCAACACCTGCCATGGGGAGCCTTACAGGGTACTCCCCATAGTCAAACCCACACCGCACACACTAGTAATTTCCACAATGTTATATTGTGAGGATTTCCATGATATTTGATCATTTGAATATTTGTAGTAATAATAAGGTTTGAATAATAAATCACCATCCTATGTGTTTCAAAGTCCTCAAATAACAATTATTTTATTTTCTTATGACTATACTTATGAATCTAGGTTCTAAAAACCACTATGGATTCAATGGGATAAATTAGCTCTTCTCTATACATAACATTTATGGTTAATTTTTTTTGCCTCTACACAATGACACAAGTAGTAGTTTATTCCCTCATCATTGTTCTTAGGTGCAATTATTAAAAAACATGCCTTGCATTTAAAGTATAATAAAATTTTAAGTACATCTAGAGAAAAATTAAAATATCATTAATATCTAAGGTTGTATATTTAGATAAATAATAAATTATACCTAGTTTCTCAAGATTTAAGATATTGTCAAAGTTAATTGATGATGCCATTTCATGATCTATAAATTGTTAGAATGAATGACTACTCTCTATAGGTGATATGGATCTACAATACCATTCATCAACCCATTATTTTGACTCACATTCATTCCAATTAAATTCCATACACGTGGGTAAAAAATGCCATATCCCTAGTATAAATTGTCCATGAACTTGAATTTGAGCTTTGAATGGAGTGGAAAACACTCGATCCAGGTACTATAATGCAATATTCATACATTGCATTATGTTTTTCCTTTATTAACCAAAAGAATCTTTGTATGTGAGAATGTTTATCTGATCCATGAAAAATATTTTCATAACACCAACTCAAAATACTTACTACATCCATCAAATTAGCACCATATTTGTGCTTTGACTTCTCTCTTTTAAGGGCTCTTTTTACACATGTACCAACACCATAATGTTCCCATTTTCCATGCCCAATGTCAAAAATTATCCAAAAATGTTGAACACCATTCTTCTTATGCATTCTTCTTAACCAATAAAACATTTGAGAATTCTTAAAATTCCCCACACAATTGTCTGACCAAATGTAGTGTGCATCAAACATGATTTCTCTTGAATTCATATTCATATAAAATATCTCAAAACAACCCTAGATAAACTTCAGAGAATGTGATCTATCATCACTCATATAAAAATGGTACTCAAAATATTTTTGTTGTCATATGTACTATCAAGTGCATCTTTGAATGTAATATAAACAAAAATTCCAACTTGAATTGAATTATACTATTGGGATTGGACCTCATTCTATGGTTTTAGTGTGTAGTTTTCAACAAAATCCATAACAAAAATAATGGTGCCAACTCGAAAGTTGTCCTTGAATGCTTTGAATTCATTATCTAACAATTTTTATTTGTGTGTGTGTCTTGCATATTGGTAGATAATATTATTTTTTCATTCAAACGTGAAATCACATATAGAAACTTTGGTCGTAACCAATTCACATCTTGATGACTCTTTTCCATCTTTTAACACATACTTAACAAATGTGTACTTCTTATAATAAAATAGTTACTTTCCAAATTGATATGAAATATCTTCATGTAAACAACTTGTCAAATTTAAAAAAAAAACAACTATTACATGTTCCATCTAAACATTGTTTGGAAAAGAAAAACTATCCCTTAGGTCTTAGATAGAAAAGAGCTTGGATTAATTTTCTGGATGTTTTAGGTGGGGAAGGCACCATAGATTCCTACAAAATATTGTCAGTATGTAAAATAAAACATATATGATAAAAAAACATCAAAATTCAAATCAAATTCAACATATACCCTACAAAAACATGTGGTGCATGATTGGTTGTTTTTCTCATAAAAAGGCTTGCACATATCAAATGACCTTTGGCTAATTATTAATTGGCCATTAAAGTTTTCAATAAACTTTTTATAAAATTCTATTTGCATCATGTCTAAAAAATGTTTTTCATATATCTCATGATTTTTTGAGTTTTTTATTATTTTAAAAACATATTTTACATTAGATGAGACCCTTGTGTTGTCATGCCAAATTTTTTTGACCAATTGTTTTGTTTCTTCAACTAATACCTTATCTTTTCATGGGAGTCTACCACTAAACACCCAAAAATCCTTGAGTGAAGGGTCTTTAAGCCTTGTTATTATTTTTATGGCATTTATTAGAGATGTTTTATTTAAATTCAAGGATTTACTTGTTTCACTAAGAATTTGAGATTTAGAAGTTGACTTACTCACTATAGATTTCATTATTACTCATCTTGCCAAATTACTATCTTTATTCTAACTTTTATTACCTATTGCCTTAAATACAATAAATAGATTTTTTATTATTGTACCATTTTTTACCTCCATGTTTAATGTTTTTAACCAAAATTATGCATCATACGGTGATTTTTTACATTTTAATTAATGAAATAAATAGTTGACATCATTTTGTATGGCTTGTATTCTTAAATGCATAGTTCCATACATGTTGAGCATGATGTTGAACTATTTATTTTGACATTTTACCCTCTATAGGTTCTATTATTTTTTCATCTATTTCAAAAAAATGCTTTTGTGTTCATCTTATTATCCTTGAAGGTGTGGGTGTAAGAGCTATATTTTGTATTAAATTGGATGGTGTTAACACTTCAACCATAGTAGGGACATTAGAGGCTTGAATATTTAAATTAGGGGTTATAAGTGAATTAAATTCATCTTAGTTAGGAGACACATGGTTCAGGGTCATTATTTGATATTGATTATCATCATACTCAAAAATTTCATTATGAATTGATGTTTCATTATATTATGTTTGTCTATATGTTTAATCATTCATTACAAATTCATTACTTACATGCTCTACATTTTGAATTTCATCTTGCAACAAATATTGACTCAGTTCTCTTATATCATGTGAAGACATATGTAAACTAAATTATATATAATTAGGAATTTTATTTTCATTATAATTATTACCTAGTGTAGAAGAAGAACCTTCACTTTGATTAGAAGCTCTTATGGATACCTTCCTATCTGCTTGTCTTTTATTTCTTTTTCTCTTTCCTCTTCAATTTCCTCATTTGTTATCTCTTTTATTGGTATTTTATGATGACTTCCTAACCCCATTATTTATGTCTGCCAAAATAAGATAATTGTATATTTAACATGAATTTTTTTTAGTGATTCAAACAAAATAGATGAACAATTTATCAAATTCGCATAATTGCAACAAAAAAACTAGTTTGTAATTTTGAAAGAATAAAACAAATGACTCATTTTTGTCAAAAATACTAAAAAAATTAGTGAATCACATAGGGCATGTATGATTTCAAAATCATGAACACCATTTAGGATCCATGGACCAATGGGAAAATGCATTAATTCACCCATTAGTACATGTGAAAAGGGCTTACGCCCTTTTCATATATATAATTTTTACCTTCTTTCTCTCTAATTTTTCCTTGGTTTTAGTTCTGAGGGGTTCCAAATTTGGTCAAACTCTGTCATAGACTAGCCAATGAAATTTATAAAAAAATTTAAAGGTTTTTTTCCTTTTTATTAACACATATGATCAGGCAGCTTTTATTATTTAGAAAAAAATTATATGGGTTTTTAGAGTAGAAAGCATATATATGTGTGTGTGTGTGTGTGTGTGTGTGTGTTAATGTTTGAATATTATTTATAATTATTATTTAATTTCTACGTAACATACCTCCTTATAGTCTATATACATATCATCACAAATTCTCTTATAATTTTTTTAATATTAATCAAACACTTAAAAAATTTATCTTAATAATCTACACATATTCAACTATGCTTTAAAAAAAAAATTATTTTCATGAAGTTAAGGTTAAAAAGTTATGTTCATACACTTACAGTTTTAATTTTCAAGTTGTCTTGTAAAATTATTTAAAAATTATTAATATAATAAAAAATTAATAAAAAAACATCCTCAAAAATATTTAACATTTCACCTATCTATATATAAAATTTCATACAAAAATTCAATTATTTACTCAAAAAAAGTGTATTTGTACACATGCACTCTACTTATCTTTTTACAAGAAATAACCAACCTATTGTTATAAATGGAACTATTTTTAACACTTTTGTCATTTGGGTATTGTAAACAATTATATATTTAGAAACTACATTCAAAATAACATAATTCATGTTTTTATGTCATTTTCAAATTCATTTTTAAAGTGTTTCTAACATTCTCTCCAAGTTCACCTATTGTTATTTTAAGAAAAAAGTGTCATTTTATACCCCTCCTTTTGTCCCCAATTATCTTGCATCTACCCAAATATCCTCTAATATTGGAAATAGATAATATAATAGTATGACTAAATACTTATAATATTTCATGTAAAAAATAAGGGAAGAGGCTAAAATCAGGATCTAATTTTAAAGTGGGGTATAAAAGATATAATAAGGAAACCTCATGCATATAATTGATGAACGATGGTAACATAGATACAATATTGAAATAATTTAAACTAAATAAATATAAATACAATTATGTGGTCACCAATATGTATATATATATCAAAGAGTGTGACCAAAAGGTAGCTAAACAAGGAAAATTGGCATGCAGTGACAACATATGCTAAAAATCATAAACTAAGATAATAAGCATGTATAATTAAAAAACACATAATAATTTAGTATATGCATGTAAAATAAACAAAATAAATATTATATATATTAGGATACATACCTTAGGTTGACTTGTTATATAATCAATCTCCCCTTTGACTCAAGTAACACTTTATGAGAGATGTTGTAGGTGAAGATTCAAATAGCAAGGATGAATACTTAAGTGACATTAATTGGGGACTCAAATACTAAGGATAATATTATTGGTTTATATTTATTCTATTTAAGTTTAAATAAAATATTATAGCTCCATAAGAGTAAGCTCATATACTTTGATTCCTCTGATTCTACTAAAATTAGGTTTTCATGTACAATAAAAGTAGAATGTTTTTATTATATAAATGAGATATTGGAGCCTTATATATAGATCAAACTCCTAAAATTAACCTAATAAACATGTCAAAAAATTTGATTTATATTGATGTATTATAATAATCTGAACAAAAAAATACAACATTGACCTTACCAATTTAGTATGTGAAGAAAAAAACATTGAGCAAGGCCAATGTAGTCGAAATGAGACATAGGTAAGAAAGGTAACATTATTGATCATGATTGATATAGTTGTAAACATAAGAGATATAACATAATTATTTTTATCCTAATTGAGTTTATGATGAAAAACATGATGTTTATCTACCCCTAAAACTCTTCTTATTTGTAAAAAGTAAATATAAATATTAAATATATAAACTAAAAATATTTTACATTATTATTTATATATATATATATATATATATTCTTAATAAATCTCTATAAAAATCACCAATAAAAATAGTATTAAAATATTAAATTTTCACTAAATTTAACCCAATTTAACAATTTATAATTTGTATTTATAAAATAAAACCTTTATGGATCTCTCTCCCATTTACAAGAAATATCTCTCATAGGGTTTGCAATAAAAAATATATTGAAGATATATTTAAATAATTTGAGGCAAGGATTTTCAAAATAATTTAGATTTAAGAATAAGTATGTATACAAATTATTTATTTATTTTTTCCTTCCATATATGTCTATTGATATGGGTTTAAAAATATTTTATCGTTATTTTTTATAAAATTCTTCATTGACAGGGTGTCTTCAACAATCATGGTTGTCAATGTTTAAAATTATACTAACTTTATTTTTCATAAAATTATTAATTTACTAGGTGTCTAAAACAATCATTAAAAGTAACTCATGATGTAAAATTGTCCTTATTTCCTATATCTAACTAGTTCATATAAAGATGGATAGTGCTAGCAAAGAGAAATCAACCCTAGATTGGATGGAGTGGATAGAGTGAATGAAGCATTATCAAATTAACTACTATTAATGGTTTATACTTACATAATAATAAATAAATGAATATTAATATGAATATAATATATGAGTTATATATTAGGTTACTAATATTTAAAATATCCCTAAAATAATTTAGGTAATGGTGATTCTTTCTTTGTCTCTCCAATGTTCCCTATAATCCTTTAGGTAGTGTTGATTCTTTCATTATCCCTCCCAAGATGGGAGACATCATATAATCCACAAACCCCAATATAAATTAAACCCATATTATATTCAAAAAAATAAATAATTCCAAGACCTTTCCAACAAGTTAATTTTTTGATATGATGTAATCAACACATTTCACAAGCCACTACATTTGATCTAGGCAATTTTTGTAAATGAATTAAAGCCTCATCAAGAACACAATTTTTTTACATTTCCAATAATAATCACATCCCATGATAATTCATATTGTAGATACATTTTTTCAAATATTCCATGTGACTTAGGCATGCCTCCACATTTTTAATATGTCTACTAGGGCATTTACAAATACAACATCTCAATAAAACTCACTTTCCATTGCAATTTGATGGATATACATGCCCTATTCTAAATCACTCATTTTTTCATAGCGTAGGAGGATAATAATAAAGATAAAATGATTAAGTCGAACATTTTTTCATTGAATTTTATGAAACATTATCCATTCTTGGAGAGGACACTTGTGTCTTTAGTAATTTCCAATCATCAAATCTCATGATAAGTTGTTGCATTCCATAATTTTGTCAAAAACTTCATGGGCCTCTTCCAAACTATAAAACTTGACATATATTTTGATAAGATAATTTTGAATAATTATGTGTGTAAAAAAAATTCCCTACTAATGGTGAAATAAAGGAAATGCTTATTCTCTTAAAGTGCATACTTAGCAATGCAGGTGTTTAATAGTTGAAGATATCTATTACAGTCTAGTAGAGAATTGTATGTGATAATCATAATGTCTAAATCATAATGTAATCAACAAAAATTATAATATAAATTAAAATCATAAACAATTTAAACCCATTTAGGTAAAACTAAAAAATTAGACAAAATAAACTTTTTAAAAATTACATAGTTTAAAATATTTATCTCATAATAAATCAACTTTATACTTATATTCAACCTCTACATCATTATACTAATTTTTTTTATTGTATAATATATAATACCAACCAATCATTTCTTATTGTCTTTCACTCTCTTTTTATTCTAAGATTTTAATTTTCTCTCCATGAAATTGATTTGATAATGAATATAACATAAAGAACTAATTTGGAACTTTGATATGAAATCAAATTCTTTATTTTTCTCTATCTAGCTTTGTATGTAATGGGTTGGATTAATCTTTATTATATATCTGAATGACTATAAGACTTCACATATCCTCAATGCTTCAAATTCATTATTTATATATTTGGTATTTTGATCCTAAGTTTTAATTTTTTTTCATCTATGTATTTGGGGTCCTATAATGTAAGTGAAATTCATGTTTTTATTTTTAAAACTTTGTTGCTTTATTCTCAAAGAGATCATAAATATTGAGTTTTGAGGTAAGGCCAACCATTTTTTGTCTTATCCTATTTGAAAATTGGGGTGTAATGTTCCCAAATATAAGAACTTCTCATATATTTAAAACTAAGAATTAATATATGAATAGTTTAAATTTTTGAGAATAAAGATCTAAAATTATGAGTGGAAATTTCCCAAAATATTAATTGAACATAAATATAAAATATTTTTAAGAATACAAGATTGTAATGATATAACATATGTTCTAATGTAAATTATAAAAAATGTTATACAATTATAATTCAAAACTATTGGAAACTAAAATCTAAATATTCAAACAACATTGATATTTTTTTTATCTGGGTTGTTGGGCATTATCCTTTACAAATTCACAACCTCTTTTGTGATATATTTAATACATTAGATGTTTTAGCCATATGATTGTAAGAGAATGACAAATTTTATACCCTTATAATTATGTCTATCAATATATACATGATGACAATAAAGAATGCAACAATAGAAGTTTAAAGGTGTTTGTTAGGATTAAGTTTGTGGCATTTTATTTTGAGTTTAGGAATTCAAATACTAGTTTCAAAGGGAAACTAATTTGTGGGAACATGAGATTTTGGGTTCAAAAATAGAGGCTATATTATTGAGTAAAATTTTATTATATATAGGTGACATGAATAAGTTTTGTCATTTATCCAACAATCAAACATAACTTGTCCTTCAATATGACAATCTTATCATGGTGTCTTCTAAATATCTACAACACAAATGTCAAATTTTTTTAATGATATCTCAAATAAAATAAAACATGAAAATATTTTTACTAAGATTTGTGAAAAATGTCAATTCAATTAAAATACAAAACCTTTTAAATTATTTAAGACATCAATTTCTTTACCAAGTATAACTCTAATACAATATTTTCCAAATAATCAGAGGCTTTCTTAGGACAATAATTTCTCAATGAAAAGATTTATTGAATGTTTTGGTTGAGATTATTCTTTTTTATTTTCTTAATTAGATGTAATGCACCTTTTACAACCCTATTTTTTTCATGTACTATAATGATTGTTATCTTAAACAAATCTATTTATTATGATTAATTGTATCATACATGCACTTGTTTAATTTTAAAAAGTATGGTCTGGACACATATTTTGATTTCATGTGCTCATATTATGTTTAATTTGTTATAAATAATAAAAATAACTATATATGTAAGTTTATGAAAATTATTTCTCATTCGTTTCTTACACAACTTGAATCAAACCCTATTTTTCATCACATTATCATTTCCCATTTCTTATTTGGGTTAACCTAGCTACAAATACATTCTCTTTAGACTCTAAGTAAAATTCTATTATTGCATATACATCTTGATGTTTATTTAAAACATTCAAATGATAATTTATTATTCTCACCCTAATATTAGGAATCGTGATCGTACAACACCTTCAAAATAATTTCCTTCCTCCATGCCTTATCTTAATGCCTTCTAGTTTGGAGGTAACTTATTCATCTTCAAATATGGTGTTTAACTTTAATAAACTAGCTTTTAGTGTATTTGCATTTAGTACTCTTATGTGGGTCTTCGTATCCATTATTTTATTATTATTAATAAACTCACCCTTGAGATTAAAACATTAAATAAGGAAGTTTATACCAAGTTTTCATTTTATAGCACAATTTTAATGGCATTCTCCTACAATCATATGGTTAAAACATCTAATGTCATATTGTAAAACATGTACAAGACATGTTCATATGTTTCTAAGTATTATCCCTTATTTTTCACACCGATTTCGCACTATTCTTCCTTTACTATAGACATCATATCCTGAAAGTTACATCCCCATAGACTAACATAGTATGGAACTTTAGATTTTCATCTAGATAATGCAATAATAGAAGCCATATAATTTTAACCACATTTTCAATTATATATTAAATCTATATTTAATATCTATCCCTTTTACCTACCAAAATTTTCACCTTAATATTGATGCTAGCTTACAAATTCAAGGTTTTTCATTTTAATACTACATAAACACCCATTTCATAAGGAGTATTCCATACAATATCTTTAAGATATTAAAGATATATAATAATTATAGAGACATATTTTTTAGGTGTAATTAAAATAAAAATGAATTAAAAGTGGTATCCACTTCCTCACAAGGCAATTGTTCAGAAGAAGATGAAGTTGATCATCAAATAGGGACTAAAGACTAGTTGTTATTAAACTTCATTACAAGGTTAGTGCCAACTTCCTTAAATGATAAGGCCTTTAGTTGTAAGTGCAAGGTAATACTCATTACTAAATTTGTGGAAATGTATCATATAGACAATGTTTATTATTGGAAATAAATGTTGAATACTATTTTCTATGGTGTTAATGTATGTTACAACATATGGAAAAAATTGCATATATGGTTAATGTAGTTTATAGTATATGATACTTATACTATATAAAACCATGAACATATCTAATTATGTTAGTGTAGCTTATAGCATATGAGATCACCCATATACATAATTATTTTTAGACCATGAAAGTAACATAACCTACCTAATATCATTCCAACATTTAAAAGAGGAATAAAAATATAAAAATTAATGAACTAAAAGATTATATAGTAGTGTTATGTCCATTTTAATAAGGGTAATAATGATCTACATAAAAATTCCACTGGTTGTAATCTAAATATACTTGTCACTAATAATATTTATACTTGATACCATTATACCTAATTCACACCCATTATTTGTAAAATAATTCACAACAAATTCCTACATAAAATAAGATGATTTAAAAATCATGAATGAAAGTAATACCTAACTCATTATTTACCTATATTTGATTTCAATATTGGTGGAAAATTTACATATACAAGGTCTTTGGAAAGAAAATAATGTAATGAGGCAAATAAGGATAAAGAGTAATAAAATACCTTTGAGGATTATCTAAGTTAAATTTAGATTTAAAATTTTTTATTTGGATGGTGTAATATCCTTAAATAAACCCTTTGAAACCCATGGTTTTAATTTAATCCTAACATACAACAAATTTTCATGGATCTCATATCAATGGACCATAATTCTTATTAAAAATGAAATGTAAGAAGGGGTAACCCAAAAAAAACTATTCATGATAATCCAAAAATAATTAAATAGGAGTGGGAAAAGAGGAAATGACTATTAAATTCCTATTACTATGAATATTAGTTCAATTTTGCAAATACCTTGTAATAGATAACATATATTTTAATACCCACAGGATTAATTTTTGTGATGAGCATTAGTCAAACATAAATGGTCATTCATATAAATGTAAAGGTTCATATATATAATATATGTAAACTTATATGAATAAAATACCACTGTAAATATTATCTAATAAAATTAGCTAGAATACAAAATTATGAAATTTATCTTTGTTCAATGTTTGACTATGGGGAAGGGCTAAGATTCCATGCATGACTTTCTAATGTTTTAATAATATTATGGTAGTTTTTTTCAAATTAATTTAATTTTTATAACTATTTTATTATCACCCTCCATATAATCCTTAGGTTTGGAAATTATTGGAGTTATAAGTGTTCATTTTATAGCTTTTTTCTTGCATTATGTATTTTTATACTTAGCTTACCATTTGAACATGAATCTCCTATTATGTTTGTATGTTACGCTTGAATTCTTTTTTAATGAACATGTTTTATTTGATAATTTCAAATTTAATTAATTTATCAATGGAAAAAATATTTTGACAAGTAGACTCTGAACACAAGCATTTTCCCTTACACTTTCAATGGCCTAACCCATTTCCTAGACTATTATCACTAGAATTTTTTTAAGAAAAAATATGAATTTATAATGAATAAATGAAAAAATATTTTTTTAAGAATAGAATAAATAGGAAAATATATATTTCACATTAACAATATAAAAATAAGAGATAACAATAACAAAAATATACAATGCAAAACAATCTACAAGTGATAAGGTGTCATCTAGTTTGGATGTTTGTGACATCCATTCTAATGACAATCCCATACCTTATGAGATTAAAAACTATCAAATACATAAAATTTTAGGGTCATGTTTCCATAAATATATATAATTTAAATGGTTAAATATAATGGTTCTTAAAATATAGATTTTTGCATGGTTATTGATGATTCACACATGAGTGACATAGAGTTATCCCACTATATATTTTCGATGATGATACCAGTTTTTAAAATATTTATTTATGACACATGGATATAAATTTATTTTAATGTTTTTAATATCCATATTATTTATGTATATTAATATGGAGATCTTATTTTGCATCATCCTTCATTAAGTATTGTAAAATCACATTTTTTGATAGTGGTTTTCATGATCATTTTGAAATAATTAATACTGAAATCTTCAAGTGAGGATATTATATTAGTTCAATTTCATATATTCCTCCCTTATTAATATATATATATATATATATATATATATATATATATATATATATGAATGCCTATTGGTATGTAGCTTAATTCTATTTTATTTTACAAAATAACTAAGAGTGTATGTGCATTTTTATTATGATAAGTTGCTTTAAATGATTAAAGATGAGCCATTTAGAGTCCCATATCTCATTTAAGTGTTAAAATGTTTAGTATATATACACACTACTAAAATATTTAATTGGGTAATAATGTATAAAATCCATGTTGATGATGATAGTAGAGCTCACTAAATTACTAAAGTGTCAATTTTCATCCATGTGAGGTTTGTTACACCTAAGAAATTTTTTTTCTATCCAATATTATTAATGGTGTGTAATTTAAAA
>JARHVA010002889.1:2252500-2297500 GCA_037957365.1 Torreya grandis | reverse complement strand
TTCTTCTTTGATTTCCCCTGAAATTGAGAGAGAAGAGAAGTAAGACAAAAATATATATTAGAGTAAAGCCATAGAATTATAAACTCTTGATTATCATAATGATCAAAAATTATTTTATATATGTTCCTCTAGAGGTGCATCAAAATAACATGTCTAACACCATCAGCAATAATGTTATCATATAGTCCATGCACCATCAGTAATAACATTATCATATAATCCAACACCTAGAAGAGCCTCTTTCCATTTAAGCTTATGTCCAAAAATAGCAGGGAAATCATAAAAAATAAAATTTCATTATCTTTTCACATGCAGACATCCCTAAAAAATATGCCTCATACTTTCATATTGATGACAAAATGGACAGTTGGCAGGTTGGATCATAATACATTTTAACCTGTCCTCAATGGGTAGTTTGCAATATAGTATCTTCCAATCCATTAACTGAGCATCAGAATTAGATTTTGATTTATAAATTTGAGCTTTACATTTTATCCAATATTTTTCACTAAATTTGCAATGCCATGTGCTATTCAAATGGGACTTTAAAGGCACTTCAAGAAGCAGTTGTAAGTATATCTTCTTTAAAGGATAAAAAAGGAAAGGATAAGAAGCTATCCATGGCTAATCTTTAAATAAAATGCATTGAACAAGAGTACAAAGATTCATAGATAATTTTGAAGGCAACCAATACTAAAGAAACATCAAATATGGTTTATACTTGTTACTCAAACCAAAGTAGATTATAATAAACTGCCATGGTAAGTAGTTTAAAGTAGTAAAATCCCAAAGATATCCAAAATAGCAAATTCCTTTATTAAAAATAAAATAAGACTATTTAGGACAACTTAAGGCAAGGGGTTGGCCCTGATAATAGACATTTTTACTATACTAATTAGAATAAGTGGAAAAGTTGAACCCATGTTGTAAAGAATCATCCCTCCATATTAAAAAATGAAATGTATTCTACCAAGATTTTTAGATAAATTGTAAGTGTAGTGAATCTTTCACATATAAGAATGAAGCATGGAGAATTTTATCTAGTCATCTTATTGACTGCCATTTGCCTTTTGTTTTAGCTAGGCTAATTCTATTTCTTATAAGAATTTTCCATGGTTCATCACCTTTGACAACTCTAACAATCCATTTGGCCACTAGACAAACCCCTTGAGTTTTTGGATCTATTAATCCCAAACCACCTTTATATTTACGCTAAATACAATGTATCCATGAAGTGGATATAAAACAAATATTACCATCCCATTTAGCCTAGAGAAATCATTGAATAATTTTAATTAAGTCCTCATAGCCTTTTTTTAAAGGCATCTAGAAAGATGAATAATAAAGATGAATAAAAAAATGTTATCTACTTATATCTTACCTACTAAAGAAAGGAATTTATTCTCCCAACTAAATAGTTTGTTCTTCACCCTGTTAAGGTACCAATTCCACGTGTCAGAGAGAGAAACCGCAAGATCAAAAGGAATCCCAAGATACCTTGTAATCTCACCATGTTAATTTGTTTTCATTAATGAGGTATCTATTTAGGAATAGGCCCTTATTGGATCATCAAAATTTCTATTTTATCATGAGCAAGTTTAGATCTAAAGACTGAATAATATAATAGTAAAATCACCATCATGTTGCTAATGTCTTTTTCAAAATTTTAAAGGAATAATAGGCTATCATCAGCATAATGTGAATTGATTACAATAGCATTATGAGGGATAGAAATTTTTGAGATGTAATTCTTTCGATCAGCATAATGAAGCAGATAACCCAAGGCATCAATTTTAAGGACATAAAAGAAAGGGGCTAATGGGCATCCTTGTCGAATAAATCTCTGCAAGGGAAATGGGTTTTTCATCTTATTGTTAATAATAATTTGAGCATTAGCATCCTGAAATAACATTTTGATATGAGTTCAAATTTGAGGACCAAAACCTAACCATTGTAACATTTTAAGGATGAAACTCTAGTGTATTCTATCATAAGCTTTATCAAAATCAAGTTTGATTAAAATAGTAGCTTATCCCATTTGTTGGGCCCATTCACATGTTTCCCATGCAAAAATTATATTATCAAGGATATATCTTCTTGCAAGAAACCCAATTTGTTCATGTCTTACAATTCCTTGCACCATTGGTTTAATCTTCATAGCCAAAGTTTTTGCAATGATTTTATAAGAGGTATTAAGTAAAGTGATAGGGCACCAACCAAATATAGTGTCTTCCTTTTTTCCTTTAGGAAGGAGTTTAACTATGCCACCATTAATGCTCGATCCTAAAGATCTTGTCTTAAACACCTCCAAGTAAAGGAAATAAAAATCTTCCTTAATAATATGCCACATAGCTTAGTAGAATTCCATTGGAAGCCCATTATAGCCTAGAATTTTTTAAGGAGCCATAGAAAAAGGGCTTTTTCTAATTCTTCTAAAGAAATAATTCTATCTAAAAAATGAGTATATTTAGAATCTATTTTGTTAGGAATATGATCCCTAACAATATCCTTAAGAGCTTGTTCACTATCTTGTCATTGATCATCCTTAAAGAGCTCCTCATAAAATCTTTTAAATAAGGTACATATATCATAAGGATTAGATTGAAGTACATAAAATTCATCCTTGATAGAACTAATTCTTTCCTTTTTATGTGTGTAATTAAGGTAGCTAAAAAGGTACTTACTACCCTTGTTACCTTTTTTAATCTAGTGCAGTCTGGATCTAATTTTAGCCCCATATCCTTTATAATTGTCAATTTTATGTAATTAAGCTTCTTTAGTAGCAATGGACATTTGAAGTCTAATATTGTTAGAATTAGCATTAAGTAATTTTCTATCATGAATGAGTTTCTCTTAGAGAATTTTTTTCCTTCATTTTTGCTACCAAACCTTTTGTTTATCAAATGAATGAAGAAAAATGGTACATTGAGAAATGGATACACACCACCAATCAATCTAATAATCTCCTTCCTCTGGTTTGGGTATACTAGTGAAGATTCCTTCAAGGGAAATGTTTCTATATGATTTTCACTTTCACATTCAAAAAGGAAATGAGAAACTAAGAGAAATGGTCTAAGGCTTGTATGTACCTGGATAAAGTCTGCGCACCGTTATCAGATGTGAGAACTCCTCTTTGGTTGTGGAGGATGACACCTGCAGAAGAAAGAGACTAAAACAAAGAAGGCATTAGATGAGGAGATGGTGGGTTGCCAAGCAAAAGCTTGATCCCAGAAGTACAAAGACTTCCTCAAGGGATGTCAACCCACTGATTGATAAAAATAATGTCTGATAAAAGGCAGAATGATAAAAGACTGAAATGATTGAAGACTAAAACAAAAATAGAAGCCAATGTTTACCTGAATGCTGTTGTCAGTCTGGTCACAGTCACCAACGTCGGTTAGTCAGTCAGCGTCGGTTGTAAGGTCTGCCGACATCGGTGAAGGCAGTTGTCTCTGTGGCTGGTGTCGGTCAGGGCAGTAGTCTTTTGCTTATAAATTATTATGAGTTTTTATTTTAAAGCAAAAGAATGAATATTCTTATCATTTGACTATGTGAGAAGACACAATGGATACCACACTATGGGTTCTGTGATTTTCTCTCCTTGAATCTTTTTAATTAAATTATATATTCATTTTGATATAAATGGAAACATGTAAGGGTATTAAAAACTTATAAAAGAAGTTACGAGTTTTGTTAAGATGTAGGTAATATTATAAAATTATTCTTGAGCTTTTATTTGAATAAAATCAGGGTTAGTGTAGACATGTAGGTGTATTTCAACCACCTACAAATAGAGGAATTAGATGAGGTCTGGTCAGGTCTGGATCAGTTTCAGAGCTATGGACAGGTCTGAGAAGGAGTTTGGCCCTTGTTAATGGTTTGTGCAAGGGTCTGGGCAGAGTTGCAGGGACAATGGACAGAGTGTATGTTCTAAAAAGGGGGATAGAAGTGGTAAGGATATGGGAAGGCCTCTCAGCCTTTTCTAGCTGATAGTCTGGTCTGGGGGGTGATATTACTTGGAAGCAATAACTGAAAACATAATGAAAACATAGACAAAATACTTACCTGTGGCTTGTAGAAGGAATGTTGTTGGTGCTTGTACCTATTGTTGATGTAGAAGACTAATGTAGAGTCTGTACTGTTACTATAGCTGGTGCAGAAGCCTTGTGAGAGAGAGAGTGAGAGGTCTGGTGGATTGAAGACTAGAAGATTGGCTAATTATTGAAGGTTGAAAGGCAGATGATTGAAGGTTGAAGGAGAGGATTGAAAGAGCAGATGCAAAGATTGGAAAACTGAATGCGAGAGACCCACCAGAAATTGCCTTTGGGCTAGTCTTAAGCAACCGACATCGGTGATCCCACCGGCGTCGGCTGATAGGTAACTGACATCGATATCTGGAATAACGGCAAAAAGGCTAAAATTAGCTTTTCGCCCATTCTTCCAACTACCCGGGTCAATTGGTCATGTGAAAACGGTCGAAGGTGGATAAATAAACATGAGGATTAGTGGAGGGGAAGTTGGAATAGGTCATTAAGGTGATAAATGAGGGTATCTAAGGACCAAGAATCCAAGGAGAGGAGAGGTGGCAAGGAGAGAGAGAAAAGAGATTTTATTAATTTAAAATAGCTAATTATTTTAAATTAATAAGTGTGTAGGGGGTTAGGAGTGGTTAAGTGAAATGGGACAAAGGGGACCAAGGGGGGAGAGGACGAGGAGGATGACCAAGGGAGTAGACATGATTTCAGTGTCTACATTTTCCCTTTTTTGTCTTGTTGGTTGTTCTGATGAACTGTAAGACAAAAACAGGAGTTGATTGCCCCAGGTATAAGATGAGGTTGATTTCATCCTGTTGGTTGTTCAAGTGAACTACAAGACAAAAATAGGAAGACGTTGGTTGCCCTGATGTGGGATCAGGTATGCCCCCTCAAAATAGGAGTCGAGGGAAGGAAACCTGAAATCGAGTGCCAATTTGACAAAGAGTGGATGAAAAATGGTGAAGATGGAGTGCGAATGCTGCAAAAGTCATGATTACATGTATACCACTTCATGAGATGGTCAGGTCAAATTGTCGCAGGTAAAGGTTGAGGAGTGCCAAAATTGAAATAATTGGGCCCCAACATTAGTCGTAGCTAATCAAGTTATTCAATCTAAGTTGTAGCTCCAATGGTCATCGTGTTCCAGGTATCCTGGGCTCAGGAAGTGCTCTTGGAAACATGAAAAAAGTCACAAGTAGTGGGGATCAACCAGCTTGCGATCCCGTACTTGTGAGGGTCAAAAATAGTCTACACACAGTTTTGCTAACCAGTTGTAAGGTAGCATATAGGCAATTAAAACCAAGACAAAGTTGTCTCGAAAGTGGTCAGGGTCGGAGGAGATAGGCATGATCTCCAAGGGTCATTGGTTGGGTCGAGATAGATAGTTGGTCGAATGAATGGATGGATGAAAGAATGTGGCTGAGCTAACCTCAAAAAATTGAGTGCTGCCTACATAGCCCCTGTGTGAAGGGCATCAGGCCAATGTAGTTCTCCCTAAAAGGGAGGAATGGTCAAAGTGATGGAATTGGTCTTGGTCGAGGTCAAGTCATGGTCAAAAGTAGGAAAGAAGGTTTGTCCATCAGAGAGATGAATAAATGAGGGTGGTCGAGCTAACCCCAGAAGACATCGTGTCATCTGAGTGTTGCCTACATAGCCCCGATCTGAGGGCCTTAGACCAATGTAGTTCAGGTAGAGGGTCAAAGTGGTCGATAGGTTGGTTTGGTCATGTGTTGAAATGATGAGGAGAAAAAGATGTTACAGCCTTTTCCAAATGGTGTATTCTGTAACATTGGTCGAGGGGTCTTTCATCCCTAGCAATTTTCCATATTTGTGATGGATGTATGCTAAAAATGAATTGAGGTCTATTTATGCTTCAGCAAGTAATGGTTTATGCTTAACATAAATTGTGTCTGGTCGATAGTTCCCATGTGTATTGGTGGTCATAGAAACTATTTGAAATGGACTATGATGATGTTGATGTCATGATGTCATGTTGTTGGTCTGAAAATGTTTGGGTTAGCTTGGTTGGGTAGAAAAAGGTTTGGTTGAATGTGACCAAAGTGTAAAGGAAAAGTGAAAGGCAAATTGCCCTTTCATTGGCAAGGACCAAAAGGATAGCATAGATAGGGGTTATTAGTTTCAAGAGCCCCATTCATGCATTACGCCGTTGACCATGGTTGATGTTAGAGAAGTAGTCGAATCACTTGACGTTAAGTGAGCTCAAAATCCCTTAAGTATGTTAGGGTGATAAGTAGGATTGTGTGAGAGGAGAGGATGGGGTAACCCTTTTGTGGCTAGAATAACCTTGCCCCTTTTATAGGTGACCCAAGAACGACTATAGGCATGTCCATGACTTAAGAGTTTGTCAGTCATTTTTTTTTTTTTGGTGGACTGATCGATGCGAGAAGTCCACGTAGGGATGTTATTTTACTCGGTGGTCATATACGTGAAGCTAATCGATGCAGGAAGCTTCTGAAAAAGTGATGTTTGTAGCAATATTTAGTCATAGCCATCCTTCGAGGGAGTGGTCTATATTTTTACTTTATATGCTTTTGATATGTCTTGGCCTAGCTATCCTTCAAGGGAGCAGTCTAGTAAATACAGCAATTATGTAGCTGTCCTTCGAGGGAGCAGTCTACATTTAGATTTTTATGACCTATGATATGTTAGGTATCCCATTTTGATATATTTTTTTGACTAAAGTTTTAGCCATGGACGAGCTTCTAGAGGTTTAAGGGTTCCCTTTTATTAGGACAAAGCATTACTACTTGACAAAAGGGTTGACGAGTGTTGGGAAATAGGGTTGAAAGGAATAGGCATGACAATGACAGGGATTACTCAAGGGACGAGCTCAAGTTAAATGTCAAGTGATTGAGTACTCGACTAACAGTAGAATGGTCATAGATGTAACGCATAAAAGGGGCTCAGGTTCTGATAAGTCCCTGGGCCATGCTTATGGGTTATGATGAGGTTCGAGTCAATTAAGAGCAAATTTGCCCCATTTGCCTCTTCGGGATTGGTCACGTGTTGATTGATGTTGGATGTGAAGCTGGTTGATATATTGTTGGATTGTTTGGTCGATGTTTGGTTGATTGATTGGTCGAGGGTCAGGTTGAGGTCATGATTAAAAGGTTGGTTGATGTTTGGTTGATGATTGGTTGAGACTGGTCGAATGTTTGGTCAAGGTCATGATAGGTGCTTGGTTGGTCAATGTCTGGTTGAGGTCGGGTTGAATGTTTGGTCAAAGATAGGTTAAATGTTTGGTCAATGTTCGGTCGAGGTTTGGTTGTTTGATATTTGGTCGAGGTCGGGTTGAATGTTTTGTCGAGGTCGTGGTTGAGGTCATGATTAAAAGAGTGATTGATATTTGGTCGCGACTGGGTTGAAAGGTTGGTTGAGGCATGGATGAAGGTTGAATTCCCCTAGCAGCTAGGGAGAATGTTTGATAGATTAGTCAAGGTCGGTTGAGGCTTGGTGATCAGATTGACCGTGTTGATGTCGAATAAGGGGGTTAAAGGCAGCAAAGGGACCATAGTTTCGTGCGGAGATCCTGATTTAGGTGATGAGATTTGAGAAGCATGGGTCAGTGATGATGATTTGTCGAAGGGGTGGTCAAGAGGATCCTTGCTGAGAAGGGCATCCTTTCTCTGGTGTTGATGAATGACAGCTTTAAGAGTGCAACAATGCTCAGTGTCATGTCCCAGAGTGTGATGATAGTGGCAAAATTTGGAGTTGTCGAACCAAGATGGTCTTGATCCAAGAGTTGATGAGTGAGACGGTGAGGAGGTTGAAGGTTTGTTGATAATGTGGTCAAGAAGAAGGGTGTCTTTCTCCAAACATTGGCAAATGACAACCTTGAGGGCACAATAATGCTCGGTGTCGTGCCCAGGTGTGCGATGATACACACAAATTGTAGTGTCATCAAACCAGGGTGGTTTCGGTCCAAGAGATTGGTATGGTCTAAGAGGTGGGAGACTGATGCGAGAAGACTGCAACAATTACCGTAACAGCAAGGCATAAGAACCTATTAATGGGTCTATGTGTCTTGTTGTAGTTGGGTTGATGACTTTGGTTTGAGAGGCGTAAGAGGCATTGGTCATACCATCATTTTTGTGGGTGGTGTAGCCACACGTGTAGATGGCACTTTAGTGGTGATAGGTGTTGGATGTTTTGAAGGAAATATATGTCTGATGGGTTGAGAGAGTAATGGAGGCAATTTGCCTCTGTGAGATATGGGAGTAGGAAGCACCCCTATTAAAGTGCACGGATGCGGGCCCAAAATTGAAGGTAATGATGAAGGTGGGGGAGGAGTCCTCTGGTGTGGTTTAGTGGCCTTCTTCGGTTTGGGTTGAGGGACACTATTGTGTGAGACAAGGTTAAATACGGGCTTGGGTTTAGATGTGGACAGAGGTGATTGAGATGTAGCAATCTCATGCAAAAGGCAAGAGGAAACCGTGACTGGATCTTTCTTGATCGAAGTGGGTGGAGAGACTAGTTCTTCTCTTGGTGGAGAAGAAATAGGAGAGTGCGACTCCTCAAGAGGGTAGTAGACAGGGATGATGGTGCCTTCTACTTGTGCTTGAGGAGTAGGCAAGGTAGGGTCCTCCATTGGTAGGAGGAAGGACGAAGGTGGGGCTAATGGTATAGGTATGGTCAAGGTGTCCCCTGATATAAGAGAGGTCGATGGAGAACTAATAGGAGAAGAAATTTTTTCATCATGTGGAGGAGAAATAGGGGAAGAAGGGTCTTCTACTTGTGAAAGAGGTTGGTCAGGGACAAGAGGCAAGATAGTGTTGACTGTGCGAATATTATGGTCTTGGGGGTCATTGGTCATGGTTTGGACATTGTTTTGGGTAGGAGGATGGTTAGGAAAAGGTTGTTTGAAGATATCGATGTGTTGATTGGGTGGGGAGTTTGGGTTATCCAAAACAAGATCTCCCTTGTTGATCATGTCTTGGACAATGTTTTTAAAGGTTCGGCAATTGTTGATGTCATGGCCGTGGATGCGATGATAGTGATAGAAGTCAGCCTCCCTATACCATGTAGGGAGGGCTTTTAAAGGGTCGAATTGAGGTGGTCAGATTGGAGGGAGATTGAGGACCCCCTACTTGATGAGTTTTTCCAAAACGGAAGTGTATGATTCTCCAAGTGGAGTGTATGAATGCTAGATGTACCATTGTTGGAATTGTTTGGTGATGCTTTGGGACGTTGAAGGTTGAAATTGGTCAGTTGTTGTTGAAAATGGTGATCTAACGACCACAGTGTTGGCCACTCCTTTGCATTTGGAGTTGGCAGAAGAAGGTCTGGAAGAAGAAGGGTCATTAGTTCTAGCATTAGTATTACGTAATTTGACCTTATCTTCTTCAATGGCACGGAGTTCAAGCTTTCGGGCCATGGTGAAAGCTTCGTCGAAAGTGCAGAATGTTTGAACCCACAAGGTAGAAGAGATGTGCCTGGCATAAGCTCGAGAAAAGAGCTCGATGAGCTCAGGTTGAGGCAAGGAGAAGGAGAGCTGGTTAATTAGGCCTCTCCAACGGGCGACAAAGTCAACTATTGATTCGTCGTCAAATTGCCTGATGGAGTAGATGTCTATGATTGAGACTTGTTTGGTGATATTGATAGAAAAATGGTCAAGAAATAATTGGGTGAGTTGAGTGAATGAAAATATAGAATGTCTGGTAAGAGAGCTATACCAGTCAAGGGTGGGGTCAGAAAGTGACATGGGGAATGTGCGTAGAAGTAACACATCATCATGGGCTATGAGATAACAAGCATGTCTGAATGCTCGTAGATGTTGTTGTAGGTCTTCCTTACTCTGGAAGCGAGTAAATTTAGGAAGCTCCCACTGGTTGGGGTATGGTTGGATTAGGATGGAGGGATGAATGGGTTCATTGCAAACTTGCTCATATGAGAGGGCATTTCATGAACCAGAAATAGAGGTCTCGAGACTAGACATTTTGTCCATCAGCATCTTGATGAGATCTACTGATGGATTGGCAGATGGGGCACCCCCTAGGTTGTAGGGCACTTGAAAGGTGCTAGAAGGGGCATACGACATAGTCGATTGCGCTTGTAGGGGTGCAACGTATTGATAACTAGTTGTTCAGACAGAAGTGGAGGCCAAGGGTGGTTGCATTGTGAAGGTAGAAGGCATAAGTTGACTGGATATCACCAAAGGTGGTTGCGTGGCAGCATTGGCAAAAGGGAAGGTAGACATTATTGCATTTATGGGTGCAAGAGTGTGTGGGGTTGAGACAATCAAATTCTGGTATGATGTGGAACTTGGTTGAATTGCATGTGATTGAGGGGGTAATGAAACCCCGATGGAGGTCGGTCTAAAAATAGATGGGGAGGCCAAACTTTGCATATTAGCCATGGTTGGGTTAATGGTTGAGGCAATAGTCTGGGTCATAAAAGGCTGGGTAGCGGATGGTGTTGATGCCTTCACCACTTCACCTGAAAGGTCTCACGTTGAGTTTCTTACGAGATAGTTTCAGAGGGCTTTGACATTGAGGTCCAAGAATCTTTCAAAATCTTGGTCCCCTTTAGGGACAATGGGAGTCTGAGTCGAGGTCAGTCGAGTTGGAGTTCATTCAATCTCTGAATGAAACTCCATTAAGGGACTGGTTGTGGATGGGGAAGGCGGAAGTGGTTGACGTTTCGCGTGGTCAAGAAGAGCCTTGGTTTGACTGCGTGTCAAAACCATTCAAGGCAAGAAAGGGTTAGGTTTCAGAAGCTGTGTTTTTTCAATTTTAGAAACTCAGAATGTGGTTTTAGCAGAAAAAGGGTCAGGTTTTAAGGTTTCTATTTTGGGAAAAAAGTTTTGGACAGAGACTGACGTCAGTTTAAAAACTAATGTCGGTGATATATGCTACCGATGTCGGTCAAATGATCGATGCTGGCGAAGAAAGTTATCGATGTCGATGGAAAAATCGATGTCGGTTACTATGTTTTCTAGAAACTTAGAAGATTTGATAGTTTTTAGAAAGAAGAAAATGTCCTCACTAACTCAAACAAGCAGATAAGAATAGAAAAGATGAAGAACACAAGCAGATCCTAAGCGTTAAATCCCTAGGAATAAATTATTAAGCTCGTGGTGGCTTATGCCTTAAAGTGATGTTTGGGAGGTTGGTTTGTAGAAGAGGTCCTAGAAGAGGTAGTCTATGGATGGTTTCAGGTTTGTTTAGGTGCTCAAGAGTCTGTGTTAGGTTTCGTACATGGCCTGGTGCTAAGGAGAAAGCTCCCCTCACTTCACGAGCCCAGTGATAAGCTGGTCTCGCTTAGCCAAAATATACTTTTCCTAGAGATTATCCTCTGCCAGAGAACAGAGTGGGCTTTCCCCTTGGTGATGAAGTCCAAGTGGGATTGCCAGGACGGGTAAGGTATCCACTGGGTGATGAAATCCCAGTCGGGCCTTGTCTTAGGTAAGTTTTGATGTTTGATTTGTGCAAGTGATTTGGTTGTGTAACATAAAGTGATCTATGATTAATTCATGATTTGGTTATTAATTACTAGATGTGGACTAAGTATGCAGTCAAGAAGAAAAGAAATGCAATGTGTTTTAAGCCCAAGTTGAAATGTGAGTTCGAATGAAAACAAGTTGAGAAAGGGTTGAAGAGTATGACTTTTGACTAGTCTAAGATGCAAGAAAAAAAAGAAGAGTTCTTTTTAATCCTGCTTATGATGTCTTTTGGAAGAGAGAGAAGAAAGAGGTGAAAAGGAGAAACCTAATGCACCCTATATGAAAAGAAAGAAAAGAACCCAAGGAAGGCCCTAGTGTCCCACCGAGCGTGCCAGAATGTTTCTATATGATTTTTGCTTTCACATTCAAAATGGAAATGACAAACTAAGAGAAATGGTCTAAGGCTTGTATGTACCTAGATAAAGTCTGTGCACCGTTATCAGACATTGTGAGAACTCCTCTTTGGTTGTGGAGGATGACACCTGCAGAAGAAAGAGACTAAAACAAAGAAGGCATTAGATGAGGAGATGGTGGGTTGCCAAGCAAAAGCTTGATCCGAAAAGTATAAAGACTTCCTTGAGGGATGTCAACCCACTGATTGATAAAAATAATGTCTGATAAAAGGCAGAATGATAAAAGACTGAAATAATTGAAGACTAAAATAGAAATAGAAGCCAATGCTTACCTGAATGCTGTTGTCAGTCTGGTCACAGTCACTAACATCAGTTAGTTGGCTGGCATCAGTTGGAAGGTCTGCTGACATCGGTTGGTCTACAGATGTTAGTGAAGGCAGTGGTCTCTGCAGCCGGCATCGGTCGGGGCAGTAGTCTTTGGATGAGGTCTGGTCAGGTCTGGATTGGTTTCAGAGCTGTGGATAGGTCTGAGAAGGAGTTTGGCCCTTGTTAATGGTCTGTGCAAGGGTCTGGGCAGAGTTGCAGGGACAATGGACACAGTGTATGTTCTAAAAAGGGGGATAGAAGTGGTAAGGATATGGGAAGGCCTCTCAGCCTTTTTAGGAGGGAGTCAAGTCTGGTCTAGGGGGTGATATTACTTGGAAGCAATAACTGAAAACATAATGAAAAAACAAACAAATTACTTACCTATGGCTTGCAGAAGGAATGCTACTGGTGCTTATACCTATTGTTGATGTAGAAGACTGATGCAGAGTCCCTGTTGTTACTGTAGCTAGTGTAGAAGCCCTGTGAGAGAGAGAGTGAGAGATCTGGTGGATTGAAGACTGGAAGATTGGCTGATTGTTGAAGGTCGAAAGGTAGATGATTGAAGGTCGAAGGAGAGGATTGAAAGAGTGGATGCAAAGATTGGAAAACTGAATGTGAAAGACCCACCAGAAATTACCTTTGGGCTAGTCTTAAGCAACTAACGTCGGTGATCTCGTTGGTGTCGGCCGACAAGTAACCGACGCCAGTATCTAGAATAACGGCAAAAAGGCTAAAATTAGCTTTTTGCCTATTCTTCTAACTGCCTAAGTCAATTGGTCATGCGAAAATGGTCGAAGGTGGATAAATAAACGTGAGGATTAGTGGAGGGGAAGCTGGAATAGGTCATTAGGGTGATAAATGAGGGTATCCAAGGACCAAGAATCTAAGGAGAGGAGAGGTGGCAAGGAGAGAGAGAAAAGGGATTTTATTAATTTAAAATAGCTAATTATTTTAAATTAATAAGTGTGTAGGGGGTTAGGAGTGGTTAAGTGAAATGGGATGAAGGGGACCAAGGGGGGAGAGGATGAGGAGGATGACCAAGGGAGTAGACACGATTTCGGTGTCTACAGGAAACAAGATAAATTGGGTTATTTAGGTGGGAAATATTAAGTTTAAAGGGGAAGGAATTATCAATACCTGACTTTTGAGATATGGAAATGTTGCAAAAAATGGGGTAATGATCTGAAAGAGTGGTGGAATAGTCCACCTAAATATAAACACCATTTTAATCATGGACCAGTGGTAACATAGGAGAAAGATAAAACCTGTCTAGCCTATTCATTTTTCTATCATCACCCATCCTACAATTGGACCAAGTAAACGAGTTTATGACATGGCTGGTGAATTTGTCATGAATGGTGTCAACAACGCCCATAGAGTTTTGACATAACAACCAACTATAAAATTATTATTTATTGGGATTGTGATATTAAGTATGATTCAAACCAAGTGGTGGTGGATAGTGATCATCTAAAGCAAGCATTCTTGAAATAATTTAACACCCTGAGTTCAATAATAAAGTATCCCCATGATGAAGGAGGTCAAACAAAATGTCTTAAATAGAAATCAAGCCTATGATACAAGGTTGTAGAACTTGATGTCTAAATTCTTTTATTATAATTATCCTTTGTATCATGAAATTATTATTTTATTAAATCTTGACATATTCTTATGAATTGAGACTTTTAATATCATAATTTTTGGTATTATAAATATCAAATTTATATTCAAATACTTATATTATTGATTTTTAACTAGAGTAATATTAAATTCAAATATTTATATTATTAGTTTTAACTAGTATGATTAGATTCTAATAATACTATTATTAGAATCCAATTAATGCAAAAATTGATTCTAATGATTTTATTACAAGTTTCTCACCTTTTTATGAGTTTATTTCAATAAAAATTGTAATTATTCCCTTTGAAACATAATTGTTCTTACATAAGTAGTTTGTTAGCGACAAGTAGGAATAGGAGTAGAGGGTAGATTTCAAATTTGGGAGAGGACAAAGGAGACAAGGATGATGAAGATGATGATTCAAAATTGAGAAAGGGTCCTGATCTTGGATTGGATCTAGTTTAATATTCTTGGATAGACATTACTTCAAGAGTTCTAAGCTTATTAGGGGGTTTGGGAGGCATATGCTATTTTTTCATGGTTAATAAATCACCTCTGTCAGTTTGTAATGACCTTGATTTGGAACGTGTTTGTTCTCCCAAATAATTATGGGGAGGATTGGAGGGATTTGTTAAGCTTCCTAAACT
Source organism: Torreya grandis (assembly GCA_037957365.1). Lineage (NCBI taxonomy): Eukaryota > Viridiplantae > Streptophyta > Pinopsida > Cupressales > Taxaceae > Torreya > Torreya grandis. The sequence continues at coordinate 2,283,015 of JARHVA010002889.1, read as the reverse complement.
TTTTAAGATCCCTTCAAAGCTTTTGTACTTTACTTCAGGGTAGGGTTTCAATTTTTGGGATGATGCAGCCAAGAGGGGAGTGATTTATGACTATCCTAACTAGGTTGACTTCGATCCTACATAGGAGAATAGTCTATGTTTTAGTCATTGCTTTTGTCCATCCCTTGAAGGGACCAATATCCTTGCTGCTAACACACTCATAATTTGGGGCTTCCTTCCAAGGCGTGTCTTAAGCTTTATGGCTTGTTTTAGCCATAAATCATTGGAAGGGTTTGGCTTTTCCTTTTGGGGAAAGGTACTCGGAGGGGTTATCCAACTAATGCAATGGTCCCTGTTTATTATTTTACTTTAGGATAATTTGGTTGAAATGAATTTGGTCCCTAAAGTTTAGCATTTTACCGTGAATCTCTTTTCTCTAGATGGTTCTTTTGGAACCCTGTCCTTTTTTGCTATGAAATATATGGACATGGAAGGAATGTTTTTTAGTGGTTGGGGAACTCTATTACATGAAATCAAATCTTCTAAGAATACTTGCTTGAAAGTGTTTAGCTCCATTGGTGTTTTGAAGATTTGGGGTTGTTCTTGTGGAGCCCAATTTTTGTTCACCCTATTGGTTAAGGACATGTAGGGAATGATTTTTAATGAATGGGAGATTCAAATCCACAAAAATAAGGTCTCTTGGTAGCTTTTGTTTGAAATATTTTAATTTAATTTGTGTTTTATGGATTTGGGGCTATTTTTTACAGTAGAATTTTGGGAGACTCCCATCCAAATATTGAATCTAGTGTTACACTCCAATTAGATTATGCTTTTAATTATCAAAACCAAGATATATTGTTTAGAGGATATTTTATGGAATCCTACCGCAGAAGATTATGTGGACTCTCAGAGGAATCCTTCCAGAGATAAATATAGGGATTCCTTAAGGATTCCATTGTCAGATGGACTTATAGATTCTTGGTAGAATCCTACTCTAAATAGTGCAAGTTTATCAATTTGGTCCACGGAGTGGACCCACATTGGATTTGTCTTACTATGGCTTACTAAGAAGTAACCTTATCTTTCAAAAAAACTAATTTAGTACTAAGTTGTCCTATTATAAAATATTTGATGTTTGATTGGTTTAAGTGGGTTTAAAACTATGTAAACCATGCTTCAATATAATGGTTTTCCTAGTTCATTTCACCATGAGTTATTATAAGGATGCCCCCAATGTTTCTCAGGGAACCTCATTTAGGATGGAAGAGAATCTTTTTAATTTTCAATTGCTACACTATTTTAATCCAAAACAATTATTTGACTTATATTTTTTTGGTTGGATCTTTTTTGTTTTGTTAGTGGGTTGTACCATGGATATGTGGCCCTGTATTTGTGCTCAAGTTGGTTCTTGATCTAGTCAAATAATGGATTGGTGATCTCTTTATTATTTTGGTTGCTTTTGGGTCCCTCGGGGACCCTGACAGTTTTTTTTAGACCTAAGTCTTTCTCTTCATTATTCCAGGTTGGTTTTTAGTCTAGCAAAATCATTTGATTCTTGCACTAGTCAAATGCAGTTTTTTGTCTTAATTGTTGTTTTCTCTTTTAGTTGGGTCCCTTTTTTTCCTGGTGAACTATACCTTCTTTTATTTTATGTATATTAGGGGGAGACCCAAACCTCTTAATATATATACACTGAGTTCCACACCAACTCAAAAATGAGTTTACCTTAATCTAAACATAATTATTTTTATATGAATAAACATGGATCAACTTGATTGAAACTAATCCAAATTTAAAATTATATTCACTACCTTCTAGTGATGGAAATCCTTATAATTGATTATTCCTTTTTTTACCAATACATAAAAAATCATGTATCACAATTTCTTTGTACAAACTTTGATGTATTTCTAAAATAAATCAACATGATCTCCATCTATGAATACAGTAGACATGCTCACTTACCAATGTAAAAAAATAATTCAATGTATCTACCATCATTTCAAAGATAACTTATGTATAACCTGTACATTTTTTTATAAATTAGTTTCATATATAATTTCATAGCTAAAGGTAAACCAAATCCACTCAATATCAAAAGAGTCAACTAATATATGGGAATAACCATGGTAAATCAAATATATATATATATATATATATATATATATATATATATATATATATATAATTTTCTTTCTTTTTTAAGTGTATAAGGAATGAATATCTTATGGTGTATATAGTTATTTTTCAATAAGTGAATTCTCTTTCATTGTGATTACTAATCAATATATATATATATATATATATATATATATATATATATATATATATATATATATATGAGGAAATCAATTTAATTATGATAAAAAATAATTATATAAATTTTACATTATATTACAGTTGTAACTGATGAGTTTTTGACACATACATTTTATTTTGACACATTGACTTTAAATTTGCAAGTATTTTATATATTTAACATGTTGTAAAAAAATAAAATAAAATCTAATAATATTTGACATGTTAAATTTCATATTTATCTATATTTAAAAAGTAATAATTAATTTCCATACAAACTTAAATAATATATATGTAATTTTTTATGTTATTATGGTCCCATCCTTTTCACAGTGAAATTTTAGATCATCTAGTAAATAATATATTATTATTACCCAGCCAATATATACATATACGAAGGTAATTTTTTCATTGATATTATAGTTATTGTATATATATATATATATATATATATATATATATATATATATATATATAAACACACACACTCAACTAATAATCATATTTTTTTAGTTGATGGCTATGATGGAGTCCTCCATCTATACAAGCTTGAGTAGACATAGACATTACATATATGATTTCATATGTTCATCAATTCACTAAGGTATGAAAACTTATAATGTTGAATTGTAAATACATGTTTTTTAAATAATTGTCCTTTGTACTTGTGCAAATATAATTAATGTGAATATATTATCTATGTAGGGATGTCTGATGTTGTTTGATGGTCAGGTTGAAATGATTGGTAAGGGTGACATTGTATAAAACCATTTCATTTTTAAATTTATATATTATGTTTCAATTATTTAGTTAGCTTGTTTAAATTTTATATGTGTGTGCAAGATTCAATCCCTTCCATTATCATGATCAAGGCATTAAATCTAAGTGTTTCTCCCTTTCACACTCATGTGCATGAGACTCAACCTATCATTAATCCATTAAGCATCAAAAGTAAATTGAGGGTGACCAAAAGATTGTGGTAAGTGCATGTTTAAATAGTTTTTGTATAATTTTTAAATTAACTTTTAAGCTTGGTTACATGTCTAGTATGTAAATATATTTGTATATGAACAAGTTTAATTGCACGTGAGCTATGAGTGTAAAATGACACATAATCAATCTTGGAGGAATCTAAGGCATTTGAGAGATATCCTTCTACGAGATAGGCATCCAAGGGAGAATATTATATGATCAAGGCAAAGAAAGGGAGGTTTTCTTATGATTAGGATATGTCCTACATCAGACTTTGTTGTATGCCTATATGGCATTGACCATCATTCTATATATATATATATATATATATATATATATATATATATATATATATATATATATATATATATATATATATATATGTAAACATTTTACCTTGTAATTATTTTGTACATATTATCATTGTTTTAATTTTATTAATTTATTGAAACTATGTTTATAGCTATACACTTAGATTTTAATTATTTTTCTACATTAAATTTCCCATCGTCCTTATTTGACATAGCAATAGGAGATTGCTTAGTTTCTTTCATATTACATCTTTTAACTTGATTTGAGGCTTGTGTCCAAATTGATCACTACCCGCATTTTAATGATTTATAACCCTGTGAATCTTTATTGGAGAAGAAAAACTGCTACTTCCTTTTCTTAAATATGAAAAAAGATTCATATATTACTTCAATTCATCACATTTATGTGGTGTAATGAAAATTTATTACTTTTAGCATGACCTATTAATTTCACAACTTTATTTATATTATCAAGAATAAGAAACTTAAGATTTTGTATCTATAAAAATGGCCAAATTATCATCTTTGTGTTCATGTCATAGTTGGAGATGTCTAACATTGGTGCTTTGTAGTTTAGACCTGACATTTCCGCCACATTAGGGGTGGAAAGTAACATCTAGGACCACATTATTCCCTCTGAGCATGCCAAATAAGAAGATAAAAAACTAGTTTTGACCTTAATAATGTCCTTCCCAATATTTAAAAAAATACATTTTTTTAAGGCAAACTTCAGACATGGTAAAAAAAACCATAAGTCATTTACATGAACAAAACTAGCCTTCATATGCATGTTTAATCCTTATAATTTCTCTCTAAACCATGGTGATCAAACATAAAATATGGATTTGTGTTAGACTGTATATTGATCAATGCTAAAATGTTATTTTTATGCAATTAAGGCCCTAGTTCTTGTCCTCTAATTGGCATTTCCACTTTCAAGACCTCCCCTTAAAAATACATCACTTAAAACACATTGGGATATTAAAATAACATGATATTATAGGATGACCTTTGAAGCCATTCGGATACACATTTTTATAGCTACTCTGGCATGCATAAATACTAATAATAAATGTTGTCAATGTTCAAGTTGTAGTTTGAGATCTCAATCTTTGGTGCTTTATGGTTGAAAAATAGTATCTTCACCACATTGGTTGTAATTAATAACAATTAGTACCATTTTCTTAGCATCTAATAATGCATGATCAAGAAACAAAGTACCCATTTTGCATTAATAATGTTTTTCCCAATATGGAAAAATTATAGTTTTTATGCAAACATCAAATGCACATAAAATGAAAACCATAATTTTTAATAACCAAAAATACCTTCATGTGTGTGTAAAATCCATCTAACTTCACCTTAAATCATGTAAATATAACATAAGAGATGAATTCAGGGTTGACCTATACTAATCAATGTTAAAAATTTATTTTTATGTTCTCAAGAGACAAGTTCTTATCATCCAACTAACATTTCCATTTGAAAATCCATCACTTCAAACACATCAATATAGGAAAATCACATGTGTTACTAGGACAAAACACTTTTAATCCACCTAGATACACATTTTTAAAGTTTCTTGGGCACACAATAATACTAACAATAAATGTTGTCAATGTTCAAGTTGTAATTGGAGATCGCCACCTTCAGTGCTTCGTGGTTGAAACTTAGCATCACCACCACATCAATGATGGTTAATATCATATAATACCATGTTCTTGGCTTCTAATCACACATGATCAGGAGATGGAGTACCCATTTTAGCCTCAATAAGGTCTTTCTCAATAAGAAAAAATTGTAATGTTTTAGATAAACTTAAAGTGCATATAGAATAAAAACCATAAGGCATTTACATTAACCAAAAAAAAATTCACATGTATATTAAATCCCTATACTTTCAAATTTATATCATGGTGATTTTTTATAATATATAAATCTATGTCAAATTATTTACTGGTCAGTGTTAAAATATTATTTGTATGCAATTAATAGACAAGTTCTTGTCCTCCATCTTACAATTTTGCTTTCAGGACTGCACCTTGAAAATCCATCACTTCAAACATGTCAAGATAGGAAAATCACATATTTTTCCACATCTATTACCTTTGAAGCAACCTATAAATGCATTTTTTAGCTAATTTGATATGTAGAAACACTGACAACAAATGTTGTCGACATTCAAGCCACAATTAGAGATCTCCATCTCCAATGCTTCATGGATAAAACTTGACATCACAACCACTTTAAGTGTGGTGAATAACATATAATACAATGTTATTGGCCTATTATAATTCCAAATAGGATATGAAGTACTTGTTCTAATGTTAGTAATGTCCTTAATACAAAAAAATTAGTTTTTCAAGCAAACTTCAAATGCACATAAAATGAAAATCGTAAGTTTTTTACATAAATAGAAGAACATTCACATGATTTTAAAATCCATATATTTTCACCCTATAACATGGTGATCTAACATAAGATAAAAAAATTATGGCATACTGTATACTAATTAGTGCTTAAATGTTATTTTTATTTAGTCAAGAAACAAGTTCTTTTCTTCCAACTAACATTTCCACTTATGGGTACTCATCTTTTAATGTATCACTAAAAACATGTTAGGGTAGGAAAATTACATGTTTTCCCAAGACAAAAACCAATAAATCCATCTAGAAACATGTTTTTGTAGCTACTCTAGCATGTAAAAACACTAACCATAAATGTTGTCAACATGCAAGCCATAGTCAGAGATCTTCACCTCTAGTGCGTATTGGCTAAAAATGGAATTATAACCACATCCAAAGTGGTTAATAATATTTAGGACCATGTTATTTTCCCTTGATCACACCTGTTTAAGATATGAAGTACCCATTTTAACCTCAAGAATGTCCTTCATGATACAAAAAAAATTATAGTTTTTAAGGAAAACTTAAGATGCACATAAAACAAAAACATAATTCATTTATATACCATATTAACCTTCACATTCATTTCAAATCCATATAATTTCACTTTAAATTATGGTCATTTAACATAATATATGAATATGTGGCAGATCATATACTAATCAGTGCTGAAATGTTATTTTTATGCAGTCAAGAGACATGATCTTGTCCTCAAACTAAAATTTCCACTTCTAAGAACTCCCCTTCAAAATCCTTCAGTTAAAAAAAAATAATGCATCAAAATCACATGTTTTCTAAGGACCAAAACCTCTAAATCTACATGGATACTAGTTTTTTCAACTTCTCTGACATGCAGAAATATTGACAATAAATGTTGTCAACATTCAAACCGCAGTTAGAGATCTCAACTCTAGTGCTTCTTGGTTGAAAATTTTCCCATGTCAGGGTGAAAAATAATGTATATTATCGCATTTTTAACCTCCAATCACACCCAAATAGGATACAAAGTACCTATTATGGCCTCAAAAATGTCCTTTACTATATGAAAAAAATGTAATTTTTTAGGTGAACTTTAGACAAGCATAAAATTAAAACTATAAGTTATTTACATGAACTTAAATAACCCTCACATGAATTTTTAACCTCTCTAATTTTACCTTAAATCATGGTGATTTAACATAAGAGATGAACCTATGTCAGGCCTTAGACCAATCAGTATTGAAATTTTCTTTTTATGCAATTAAGAGACACATTCTTGTCCTCCAACTAGCATTTCTAATTTCTAAACCTCCCTTTAAAAATACATCACTTATAACACATCAATATAGGAATAAAATGTTCTCAATACCATTACCTTTTAATCCACCTAGATATTCATTTTCCCAACTACTCTGACACGCAAAAATGTTGATAATATATATTGTCAATGTTCAAGCCACAGTTTGACATCTCCATCTTTAGTGCTTCATGGATAAAAATTGGCATTACCATGATGTCATGGATTGAAAATAACATCTAGTACCACATTATTAGCCTCCATTCATGCCCAATCAAGATATAGAGTACCCATTTTGACCTTAAGAATGTCTTCCTAGTACCAAAAAAACATATTTTTAGGCCAACTTTAGACACAGGTAAAATGAAAAACATTATTTTTTTACATGAACCAAAAGATACTTAGCCTATGTATGAAATCCATATGATTTTTTCTTATAGCATGGTGATATAACATAAAATAATAATCTGTGGTAGACCATATACTAATCAATGTTGAAATGTTATTATTTAGTAGTTAAGAGATAAGTTATCATCTTCCAACTGACATTTCCATTTTTGATACCTCACCTTACAAATACATCTCTTCAAAAATGTTGGGATAGGAAAATAACATGTGTTCCTATAACAATGACCTTTGAATCCACTTGGATACACATTTTTACAATTGCTCTGGTATGTAGAAACACTAATAAAAAATGTTGGCAACATTCAAGCCAGATATCTCCACCATCAGTGTTTCATGGATGAAAAATGGAATTAAAACCATTTAGAGGGTGGTTTATAATGTTTATGACAATGTTATTCTTCCATAATCACACCCATTTGAGAGATAGAGTACTTGTTCCACTTCAACAACGTCCTTCCCAATACAAAATAATTATAGATTTTTAGGCGAACTTCATACGCATGTAAAATGAAAACCTTAATTTATTTACATTAAAAAAACCCTTACATGCATGTAAAATCCCTCTTATTTCAGCATATAACATATTCATCTCACATAATATATGAACTTATGGTAGACCATATACTGGTTAGTGTTGAAATGTTATTTTTATGCAATCAAGAGATAAGTTATTATCCTCCAACTAAAATTTCTATTTCTAGGATCTTCCCTTGCAAATCCATCACTACCAACACATCAAGATAGTAAAATAACATGTTACTAATACCATGACCTCAAATCCACCTTAATATGCATTTTATAGCTACTCCAACATGTAGAAACACTAATAATAAATGCTATCAATGTTCAAGATGCAGTTAGATATCTCCACCTCTGGTGCTTTGAGGTTGAAAAATGGCATTGCCACCATGTAAAGGGTGGTGAATAATTTCTATAATCATTTTATTTTCATATAATCACACCTATTCAAGAGATAAAGTACCCATTCCAACCTCAAGAATGCCTTCTATACATAAAAAAATTGTAGTTTTTAGGTAAACTTTAGATGCACATAAAATTAAAATCATATGTCACTTACTTGAACCAAAAAAACCTTCAAGTAAATGTAAAATACATATAATTAACCCTATATCATGGTGATCAAACATAATATATGAATATGAGGTATTTCTTATACTGATTAGTGCTAAAATTTTATTTTTATGTAGTCAAGAGACACATTCTTATTTTCTAATTGGCATTTATGATTCTGGGACCTCCCCTTGTAAATACATCACTTCAAACACATTAAGATATGAAAATAATATGTGTTCTACGGACCAAAACCTATGAATCCAAATGGATATGTATTTTTTTAGCTACTTTAGCATGCAAAAACACTAACAATAAACATTGGCAATGTTCAAACTATAGTTGGAGATCTCTACCTCTAGTTATTCAATGGATGGAACCTAAAATCACCACCATGTAGGGGGTATATAATAACTTCTATGAATATTTTATTTGTCTTTTATCATTCCTAATTAGGAGACAAATTACCCATTCTTGTCTTAAGAATGTCCTTCCCTATATGAACAAATTTTAGTTTTATAGCTGAACTTAATACGAGCATAAAATGAAAACCATAAGTCATTTATACAAAAATAACCTTCATGTTCATATTGAATCCCTCTAATTGTACCACAAGTCATGAAAATCAAACATAATAGATGAATCTATGGTAGACCATGTCAGATCAGTGTTGAAATATTATTTGTATGTAGTAAAGAGATAAATTCTTGTCCTCTAACTGACATTTTCACTTCTAAGACCTCCCCTTACAAATCCATTATTTTCAACACATTGGGATAGGACAATCACATTTGTTCCTAGGACCATGACTTGTGAATCCACCCATTTAGGCTAAGAATCACCCATTTTGGCCTTAAGAGAATATGTAATTCTTTAATAATAGTACCAACCTTCTCTTAATATTTTATTAAACTTCTCTTAGCTTTAATAATATGGTATATTAACAATACCAACTTTTTGAAGGTGTAAACTTATGTACCATCACTAACTTACAAGAAATATATTAGTAAGTAGTTAAATTGAAATTTATATGTACTAACTAAAAAAATAATAAAATTTGATAAAATGAAACACATTTACATTTGAGAACTCAACATAACTTGGAATTTAATCTAATTAACCACTAGAATCTACTCTACCCTTGATAGTAGTAATTGTTGCTTCATGGTTAGACTTGTGAACCCTTCATAGATTCTTTTTTAATGGCCTCCCATTATAATTAAGCAATTGAACATTTTTTTCAAGAAGCAAATTTGAATAGTGAAATATATTCCTATGTATTTCACAATCTTCAAATAATTATAAATCTAAATTTTTTATAAGATATTATTAAGACAAGTTTTAGTAACTATCAAAAAATCATTAGGATAGTCAATGTTTTCCCCATATATGACTAGGGAAGTTAGTTTATTATTTTCCTCTACACACTGACATAAGTATTAATTTGTTCCCTCTTCTTTATCCTCATCTATAATAACAAAAAATAATGCCATACTCACAAAATAAAACATTTTTTTTATAATGGTGCCAATGCATAATGATAATGTAGTACATAATGATTAATATTGTACCTGGTTGCACTAAATTGGATACATGGTCAAAGTCATGTGAGGATGTCATATCTAAAATTTTTAATTCTCATAAAACTTGATATACGGTGATTAGACTTTGAGGTCTACAAATCTATTCATCCACCCATTCTTGTGATTCACACTTATTCAAAAATTAACCCATGCATGTAGAATAAAAACCTTTTATGCACCTCATATGAACCATCCAAGAATGTGTATTTGAGCTATGGAATGAGTGGAGCTCACTTGATCCTATTACGATCATATAATCCCCATACCTTGTCAATTTTCCTTCTTCCATCAACCAAAAATATTTACAAACACTAGATTTTTCTTGAACACCATGGGCCATTTCCTCATTACACCATTCAATAATGGGAAATGCATCAATAAAATCAATGCCATATTTAAACTTCAACTTCTCTCTTGTAAGGGCTATTTTTACACATGATTTAGCACCATCATGCTCCCCTTTTCCATGGCCAACCTTGGTGAAAATCCAAATATGTTGTACATAATTGGTAACATGCATATTTCTCAATAAGTAAAACATTTATACACTCTTAAATTATGATTTGTAATTGTCTAACCAAATATAATGTTGATTAGAAGTAATGTTCCTCTTAGCCAAATTTCTAGAGAACATCTCAAAATAGCCTTTTGCATACTTTTTAGAATGTTAATGTTATTGATCATTATTGAAAAAAAAATGGTACACCCTTAATATTTTTTTTCTTTCTCTATACTATCAATTGCATGCATGAATAATATATTCATGAAAATGGCAACATGTACTAAGTTTTAGTATTATAATTGAACCTCCATTTGAGGATAGAATGTGTAATTCTCAGCAAAGTCGACTACTGAAATAATAGAAACAAGTGAGAATGTGTCCTTTCTTAACTATAATTTTTCATGGAACTATCGAAATCTATTTATTTTCCTTTCATACTCATAAATAATTTTATCCCTTAATTTGATAATAAATTCTGAAATAGGTATTTATTTTGTAACAAGCTCACACCTTTTAGATTTCTTACCATATTTTAATTGATATGTTCATTTTGTATTTTATAAAGCTCAATAATTCTTATCCAAATCCAAGTGTCCTCTCATCATTAATACAATATTTAAATTTTGGAAATCCACCACAAATGTTGCAAGTTCCATCCAAACATACTTTGTTATTAAAAATTTATCAATATGGTCTTTCATAAAAATTTGTTAGAATAATTTTCTCTATTTATTTTGGTTGAAATTCCATGCCACACTCCTATAAAATTTTATCATTATGTAAATTACAACATACATGATTAAAATTATCATAATGCATTTTAATTTCAACATGTTGCCTACAACAATAAGTGGTGTGTGTGTGATTTATTTTGGCATAGAAGGGTTGGGCCATTTCAAAATATTTTTGATTGATATAAATTTGTGTATATTTATAAAATAAACTAAGATTATAATTATTTTTGGGTCATATTCAAGAAATGTTTTAGATGCGGTTCATAGGTATGAGAACCAACTCTTCTTTTCACTACATCTCTTATATTGGGTGAAATCCTTGTGTTGTCTTTCCATAATTATGAAAGTAAATATTTGAGAGCATTGTTTATAGCTTTGTATTTTTATGGGAGTCTAATAGAGAATTACCAAATGTCATTTTTATTAGCATCTTCAAGTTTTTCATGTCTCCCACTTACTTTTATTAGTTTGTTTTTTCCTATGTTTAGTACTCTGCTTATTTTAATAATCAAATGTTTTCTCCCTATTTGACCATTTACTATATAAGTTGTAATTATGTGTCAGGTAGAGTTACTATCTTTGGTTAATTTTTTCACACCTATAGTATGGTATGCATTATGTATATTTTCAACAATTGCCTTATTTTAAAATTTGATATTATATATTCTTAGTCCTAGGCTATTCATTGTAGGTCTCATCTTAAGCAATTTCATTATTGAAACAAATAATTGGCATATTTGAGTATCATTTAAAGTTTCAAATAATAATTATAAATTCTTTCATATTTTATTCTTGAATGGTGGTCAAGCATTTTCTTAGGCATTAGTTTTGAAAAAAATCATCAACTTCAATTAAGTACATGGGTATTCTACATAAAATCCTAGAAGGTGTAACTAATGGTAAAATTTGTTGATTTGGTGTTTCCATGTTGTTATCTTCATTACTAATTTTTTAAATTTTATGTTCTCATATAGTTTACTTCATTGTTACTTTCACCATTCTATGTTTCCATGTAATTATATTCATTGCTAGGGTGTAAATAATAATGCATATTATCATCATCACCAAAATTAAATAGTTTAGAATTTTAATACAAAATTGAAATTTAATTTGTATTTTTAACCAAACATGTATCAACATTATTCATTTCATCATTATCTATGATATTTGGTTCATTAGGGATAGTATATGTATCTTATTTTGCACAAAATGTTTGCATTGTTCCCTTTTATTTCTCTAAACACTTGAAATTGCTTTGGTGTTTTTAAATTTAACTTTTGGCTAGCTTTAGAAAAAAAATCATCACCCGTGATTAGATAAAATTGATAGCTTTTAAGGGTGGGGGTAGATATTTAAAAATAACATATAACATTATGAAAAGTGCATAAGGACATAGAGCATAACTATGGGAAAATAAATCTTGATATGATGAAATAATACACTGGGGAAAGTGTTATATTATTAATGAAAAGAATTACATATGTGATACAACATGTACACATTTCTTCATACATTTTTTTATTCACACCCTCTACCCTATAAGAAGCTCAATGTTTCATAATTATCATCATTGATTACATAAATTGAATAATTTATTTAAATTGTGATAAAATTAGGATTGATTAAGTCATAAATTGCATCTTATATAATTGATTGAGCCATAAATTAGACTCACAAGGCTCAATTTGGACCAAATCATGTTTTTGGTTACACAAATTGACTAATTGGATCAATTCATGATGAAATCAAAGCTAATTTATCCCCAAATCATGTATTATTATTGTATTTAGGTTCAAGGGGCTCAAATTAACCCTAATTTCATTCATGATTAAACTAAACGATTATTTAGTTCATGAAGTGATAAAATTAGTGTTGATTGAGCCCCATATCACATCATATATCTATAATTAGGTTTGAAAAGGGATCAATTTGGCCCAAATTAAATTAATGACTGAACTAATTGGCTAATTAAATCAATTTAAGATAAAATTAGGGTTAATTGAGCCTCAAATAAAATCTTATAATAATAATTGGGTTGAGAGGCTCAAATTGGCTCTAATTTCCTTCATAATTAAACCAATCGATTATGTAATTCATCAAGTGATGACATTTTGGTTAATTGATGCCCAAATCACATCTTATACAACTAAAATTAGGTTCACAATGCTCAATTTAGCCTAAATTACACTAGTTCACTAATTTGCTCATTTCATGATGGAATCAAAACTAATTTAGCCCCAAATCACATCTTATTATGCAATTAAGTTCAAGTTGTCCCTAATTACATATGTGATTGAACCAATTGGTTATTTGGTTCATTTTGTGATGAAATTAGGATTTATTAAGCACCAAATCACATCTATACATTCATAATAAGGTTTGAAAGGGGCTTAATTTGGCCAAAATCACATCACTTATTAAAATAATTGACTAATTTACTAAATCTATTATAAAAATAGGCATAATTAGGCCCCCAATCACATATTATAGTTGTATTTAGGTTAAAAGGGCTCAAATTAGCCCTACTTACCTATGTGATTGAATCAATTGACTATTTGATTCATTATGTGATGACATTGGGGTTGATTGATGCTCAAATCACATGTTATGTAGTCAAAATATAAGTTCATGTGGCTAATTTAGCCTTGAATCACATCCTATAATCATATTTATGTTTAATAGGCTTAGAATGGGCCTAGTTGCATCCATGATTACATTTATGATAAAATTAGGGTCAATTGAGCCATAAATTGCATCTTATTTAATCCATTGAGCCATAAATTAGGTTTGTGGGGGCTCAATTTAGCCCACATCATGTCTTTAATTTCACCAATTAACTAATCAGATCAATTCATGATGCAATCATAGCTTATTTAGCCCCAAATCACATCTTATTATTGTAGCTAGGTTCAAGGGACTCAAATTGGCCCCAATTGAATTCTAGATTGAACCAATCAATTATTTGGTTCATACATTGATAAAATTGGTGTTGATTGAGCCCCATATCATATCTTATATATTCACAATTAGGTTTGAAAGTGTTTTAATTTAGCCAAATCACATTACCAATTGCATAAATTGACTACTTAGCTTAAGCTATGATATAATTAAGGCTAGTTAAGCCCCTGATTAAATCTTATAGTCATAGTTAGGTTAAAGTGGCTCAAGTTGGCCCCAATTACCTTTGTGATTAAAGAAATTTACTATTTGGTTTATTATGTGATGACATTAAGGTTTATTTATACCCAAATCATATCATATATAGTTAAAATTATGTTCATGGGGCTCAATTTGGCTCAATTCATGATGGCATCAGAGTTAATTTAGCCCCAAATCACATCTTATTACTAAAATTAAGCTCAAGGGGCTCAAATTATCCCCAATTACATCCATGATTGAACCAATTAATTCTTTGGTTCATTTTGTGATGAAATTTATGCCAATTGAGCCCCAAATCACTTCCTCTATACTCAAAATTATGTTTAAAAGGAGTTTAATTTGGCCCAAATCACATCATTAAATGCACTAATTGATTAATTAACTTAATTTATGATAAATTTAGGAATAATTGAGCCTTCAATCACATCATATAGTCATAGTTAGGTTGAAAGGGCTCAAATTTACCCCAATTATATATATGATTGAATGAATTACCTGTTTGATTTATTATGTTATGACATCAGGGTTAATTGAGCCCAAAATCACATCATGTAAGGTTGAAATTAGGTTCACATGGCTCATGTTTTCCTAGTCAAGTCAATGATCACACCAATTGACTAATTGGCTCAATCTATGATGAAATTGGTGCTAATTTAGCCTCAAATCACATCTTATAGTTTTATTTAGGTTCATTGGGCTTAGATTGGCCTCAATTACCTCCATTATTGAACCAATCAACTATTTCATTCATTATGCATAGTGACATTAGAGTTTATTGATGCCCAAATCATATCCTATATAGTTTAAATTTTGTATGTCATTGAAACAGTCAATTATTTGGTTCAATATTTGATGATGTTTGGGTTGATTGAGATGAGAATCACATTCCATAGTCGTAGCTAGGTTGAATGGGCTAAAACTAGCCCCAATTACCTGTTATTTAACCAAATGACGATTTCATTTATTTTATGATGACATTAGTGTCAATTAATCCCTAAATTACATCCTATATAATCAAAATTAGGTTTGTGTGGCTCAATTTAGCATAAATTTCATCATTGATTGAACCAATTGACTAATTGGCTCAATATGTCATGAGATTAGAGTTAATTTAGCCCCAAATCACATCTTATAGTTGTAGTTATGTTCAATGGGTTCAAATTATCCCTAATTATCTCCATTATTCAAATAATTGACTCTTTGGTTTATTATGTTAGGAAATTGGGGTTGGTCGAACCCCAAATCACATCTTATATAGTTGAAATTAGGTTCATGGGCTCAACTTGGCCCAAATTGGATCACTATATTCACTAAGTCCTCCATATGGCAATCTATATATTGACACACACCACTTTTACAACAAAAAATATAAAAAATAAAAAAATGACACTTATTTCACTTTTACATCCTTCGTGGCATACTATTCAATTTTATGGATAATGGTTATTTACCTATATGGACTATGAAAATAGTGTCTTTACATATGTTTTTAGTGATTACAAAACACATCAATTCAATAAAAATAGAAATACATATGTGATTTTTCTTTGTTTAATTTTAGAAACATGCCTAAGGCTCATAAATGGATTGGATTCCTAATCCTAAGGCCAAGACCTATACACAAACAACTAAATTCATGTTATTGACTAAAAATAACAAAATCCAACTTTTATCATGATAAACACTGTAAATTTCATTAACAAATTTCTTAAAACTATTAATAAAACATTGAACACGCTATCATCTTTTTAAATATATATATATATATATATTAATTTTTTACTATTTTAAGGTTTCCATCTTATCGAAGAATCCAATGCTTCTTAAGACATCATAGGATATCTCATGCACACCATTACCACAATACTTACATCATTGCACACATAATAGACATAAAATAATTATGCACAATAGTCTCTATATATTCACATAATCTATCTCATATAAGGGAGTGCATAATAAATAGGTATGTGAGTTAGTTTCATAACAACTACTTGGTTCTTGTGATCAACTCAAATATAGGATAATATCCTAATATTTTTCACTTAACAAAGTGTCCATGCACAAATAGTTTATTCTCCCAAAAAAATAAACAACTCCATAAAAATAGTTTACCTCATATAATAAGTATGAACATGACTAACATAAATTTGGTTTGGAAATAAGATAAACCACTAGCCAGTGTGAACATGATCACTCCAACACCCTCCCTTAAGCATAGAATATAGAGTGAGAAAAGAGGAAGTAAAGAGACTAAATGATTCCTAACAACTAGGACTGATTAGGTACCGATGTAAAAATACACAATGAAATACTAAATGTCTCTATGGTAACTAATCAATCTTACTATAATACATGGATGTCTATTCACTATAACCACCAATTCAAATAGGAATTGGTACTTGTATGCACCCAAAAATTACACAGTGCAACATTTCCAAAATAAATCCAATAATGATGCGATGATCTCCAAACATATGCTCAAACTCAGTACTCTCTAACATTCTCTATCATTTTTCTTATCTTTTTGGCCTTTTTAAACTTCAAAAATTACTTTCTTTGAGTTTTTATCCTTAGTCTTTTAATTGCATCCTTTATGATATAATTGACACTTTATATAACCTAAGCACCACTTTTCATTACAAAACTATCACATTTGTGACAATTATATCATGGAGTTTTTTTAATCATCATTGAAAAAATCATTATTTTTATGATTATGTCATAATTGAATGTGGTGGTTTCATTAACAAGATAGGGAGGTTTCATCATAGAAAGTGATAGTTTTGTAATCGTCATTGGGAAATAGTGGAAGTTCCATCATGATTGATCCATTTTAAAAATTAGAGCCTGAGAGTTAATTTTTTCATGTATTTTTCATGTGTTTATTCACATTTTATTATTTTTCACTTTGATTTCAACTTATGACTAACTAGATCACTCCCACTCTTGTTTTGATCACTCTCCATCCTTTTTAAATTTAACCTTTAGTCAACTAACAGTTAAACTCACCAATACAAGCTCCATGATTATCCTACGAGTAAACCAATTATATTTTGATTTTAGATCTAAATTTTACATTAAATATTGATGTTTCCAATCTCTATAGAACCCTAGCCTTCCTGATTTTATTTTTTGAAAAGCTTTTGCTACACCTTTGGTCATCTTTGTTGTCATTCTACATAGTTTTTGGATAGGAGAATTGATAATAATCAATAACCAATTATTTACTCTCTATTAATTAACCCAACCGTTATTCAAATGTTTTTATTTTCAAATATTATGTCCTTATTTCCTTCTTTCCATTTCATAATTTTTTATAGAGTACCAAGGATTTTGATTGAGTAATCATGGAGCTAACTACCTAAGTATAACTTATTTACTGCAACAAATATTTACCTTCATTTGGTCATAATTATTAATTAGGTTGTAGTTTTTATTTTTAGTTTTGATTCATTATATTATATTAATTTATCTTTCTCTTTGTTTATTATATTAGGATCTACATTCAAAAAAGTAAGCATCAAAAATATAGATTAGATTTTTATTGTTTACATTTACATATTAGCATATTTTATACAACATAGTTTACATCAAAACTTAGAGTTAATCATATGAGAAAAAAAAAACACTTCATTTTTTAAAACAATTCATTTTTCAATTTTAGACACATACCTAGACAACCTAGACAATTTAAAGTTTGCATCCTAAATCTAATTTTATTCATTTGCATAATGAAATAACATTGTTATAAGATAAATAAATTATAAAATCACAAATCTAAACTTTCTCTCATTTCATTCCAAATTATTTATTTTAACAAGAAATCATTCATAACACCAAAAAATAGTTTCTATCTTGCATGCACAAAAGAATTTATAGATGCTTAGAGAATGTATTACCTAGGTTTTAGATCTGATCTTATTTTATTTTCATGTTATAAAATCCTTAATTTCAATGTATTTTCATTCATTTATAACTTGGAAAATAAAATAAAAAAGTTTTACTTAGCTTATATATAGGCAAAATCTTACATCTAGAAAAAGGTAAAAAATAGCATTTGCACTCTTAGTATTTATTTTAATTTTAGTGTTACATGCATCAAAATATCATTGAAAATATCAAAAATAAAAACATATAATTTCAATTTCTTTCATATTTCCTTCAATAATTTAAAATGTTTTTTCATTTCAACAAGTAGTTCAATTTCATTTTATTTATAAAAACCTTGTCAAAATGTGCACAAGTACCAAAACAACAATTTTACACAAAACCCTTACTAGGATGAGTGCATTAAAAAATCATTGCTCACACATTAAAAATAACAAGCACCTTCTTTTAAACACATTCAATGTAAGTTTCATACTTAACACATTTTTAACCAATCTTTATTTACCATTGGATGACACTTATTTTGCATCCATATCCCCATAGAGCAAGTCCATTTCCTAGAGTGCATGCCCCTATTCCAATGAGTGAACTTTAGATTGATATTGATTATAAATTCAGACTTCAAATATTTTTCTCCACCTATATCCTATATCTTATCCTTGGTCAACTCAAATCCCTAGATGAGTAATTTAGGCCCATAATCCCTTTAGTAGGACCCCTTTGCATTCTTTTTCTCCAACTAGAAAACACTCAATTAATTATTTCATATTGTCTTTCCTTTATCCTTAGGTCTAGCTTCATTCTATTTCATTTATTCTACCCATCATCATCAATTATGTTGGTTTTATTATCCAAACGTCAAGAAGTTAAGTGCTCATGTTAGCATGTTGCTTTCCACGTGTACATAAATTGGTGAACCTGATGTGAAAGATATATATTTTTACGTATCCCTCTTTCCTCTCTTCTCTCCATTGTTATATGCAATAATATTTTGAGAATATTGTATTCTCCCTAAATATGTCTAGTCATGTTATCTTTTATATAACCATAGAATTCAAAACCTATAGGATGAAGAGGAGTCTTCACCTTGGTGTTGAAACCTACCTTCATTGTTGGAACAAAAACAATCCTCCATAAAACATGGAAGCCCAATATCAAAACCACCCTTTCAACTGACAAACTATATGAGGGGTAGTGATCCATGAGATATAGGATCCATTAGAAACCACCATCAACTAGCTTGACTCTAATAGCATGTCCTTCATGGGTAGAAGTGGTACCAACACTCACATTGTGACAAGACCACCTATTAGCCTACAAAGCCTAGATGTTGAAAGTGTAGTGAAAAATGATCAATAAATTGATAGAATTTTTAATTTAGAATATGGGGTAAGTAGACTATAAGTGTATTTATACCATCATCCCTATAACCAAAACATCATCAACTCATAAGAGCAACACCTAAAGCCTCCTCAAAATGCCCCTAATATGAATCAATATATTTGTGGTCATCAAATCATACCTCCTACAGTTGCTACCAAAGAGGTCACCATAACCACTAGTCCTTCTTACTTGAATGAAATAATCTCAACATTGGTGGGTTACATTAAATATTTAAAGAGTAACCAAGCCTCTCTAAATAAAAGTATTTCCACCAATTCCACTAGCCAAGGCCATTCTTCTCCTATTCTTACTCCAATAGTGACTTAACAATTATCATTGTATCCATATAACCCACCTCTTATCAATTATGCCTTAAACCAATATCCTAGGGACATCCTTACTCATGGCATACAATCTTCTTATGTGTTTTCATAGGTCTACATACTACTTTGATATTTTCCTCTCATAACACTCATAATATCATATACCTACTCAATTATATCTCATTTCATGTATCCAACTATTCCACATAACCCCCAAGCTTTCACTCTTCACTTAACTCTTCTTTTCTCTTTGACACAATCCTTCAACAAGCCCTTTTTTTAGGCAAACATCCTTGTTATGAGTAAACTACAAATCTCTAAACCAAATAAAACCCACATTTAAATACCCCTTTACATCACATATCTCATGTAGCAACTTTCATAATTTAACTCTCTTTGGAGAGAACCTAACTCAACACCCGTCAAGACCAATTAGGTCTCCTAGGCCTAATTCATAGATACTAACTGTGAAACCTCACCATATGGACTTAAATATAATATAAACCTTAAAAATCCTCTTCCTCTAATATAAATACACATGTCCACCAATTTTAATGACTTTTCATCATTTAAATTATTTACTTAATGAATTTTTTCCTTATTTGGTAGATATGGATAGTAATTATCATAATTATTTAAGCATCATTTTTTTTAAAAATTGCAAAAAACTTTTTTTGTTGATAAAGGTATAATTATTTCTATAGTGAGTGGTTAATATTATATAATTTATTTTCAATCATTGAATGTGTTTATATTTTTATATTCAATATCAATATTTTAAATATTATGATATATTTTTTAATTTAAAACTTTCATCATATTAATAAAATATAAACATAATACAAGTACGATAAAAAAAAAGTGGGTGGTATGGGAGCACACCCTAAAGTCACAACCCACCAGGTGGCCTAAGAAATAAAACAACCATTACATCAAGATGACATTAGCATATCATGATATAAAATAAACTAGATTTAAGAAATTGATGCCACTAGACCCGCATATGGAGGAGGTACACCAAGTTCTCTCTCCACCCTCCCCTATGAGGTGTGGATGTTTTAGGTATGGTTAAATAATCCTCTTATTTTTTTTATTCTTCTTTGTTATGATCATCATGGGGGAGATAAAAATATTTAATCTAGGAAACTTAGCTTCCCATCCCCACCCATGGGATAAGCCCAACATGACTAGTATTGGTTGATGGCCAACCTAAAAATCCAATAGATGGAGAAAATTCCTACCTGAGAAGAAGGGAAAAGGTAGTGAGAATATAATATATATGGTGGTCATGAATCCTAGCTCAAGAATGTTCTATCCTCACTTAGTCTCTATTATTCCCACTCTATTGAGTATCCTCCACTAAAATTATGCTAACAATGCAAGGGGCACAACCCCAATGGTCAACAAGAGATTGGAGATGTCAAACCTCCATTTCCACATTATTGACTTGCACTTGAATTTGAATCATGACATTAGAGATCATACAAATTTGGTTAGAAATATAAAAATCTAAGGTAAGCATTTTTTATTAAAATTAGTATCATTTCTATCTTTCTATAACATAAAAAAAATTATTATGGACAATATGCCAAATTTTCTTGAACTTTGTAGGTATGGCCATAAAACCCCCAAGAAGAATGAGGTGATAATGTAAATTTTTAATCCTATAGGGTTGGAAGAATGATTGAATCTAATTATAGGCATCTTAAGCCTTGTCACAGAACCAAAAATGTGTTTGATGGACATAGTTTGACCACAATCATAACATATGGGAGGAAAAATCCCAATGTAAAGTAGCCTTTCACCTATAGTGAGGCCTTGATAAATAAATCACCAAGAAAAAGTTTCTTTCTTGGGTTCAAAAATAGCAACCCATACATTTATAACTATCATATCCTAAATATAAAACAACCCCTTAAAAATTTTTGAAATTACATTATCAGAGTATGGTTTGGACTACATGCAAGACCCAATACTCCAAATAATGCAATAAATCTTAATTAAATGTACTCATGTACGCACAACCAAAACTAAAGGAGGTGATCTGACAAATTTAACTAGGGGTAAATACCTAAAAAATAAGCTATGAGGAAGCAAGTTGCCTAGAAGGATAATTATGGATTTCAAGGCGTATCAGTTTGTAAGTACATGGATAAGTCCTTAGCACCATACATTACACTAATATTTTACATAGGACCATTTATATGTCCTTAAATCTTTCTAAGTATCGTATTCACCTCAATAGGTTTTGGTTCCAGTTGAGGATGGTTAGATGGTTTCCTCTTAAAAGAATCTGAAATAGATAACTTTGTGCACCCTATGTTTCCATTCAATTATAACATGTCTATGAGATGATAACTAAGGTTTGAATCTAATATGAACTATCATGTATACTATTTAAGATGTAAAACATAAATATAACAGCTAACAAACTAATTAAATCACATATGGATTAACACTAGGATCCCATAGATATGCAGCAAAATTCATTACTATCCATAAAAGAGTACAATCTTAGAAAATGAGTGGAAGATAGATTATTACATGAAACTACACTAGTGCTACTAGATAGGGGTAAGTAACCTCCTCATTGGCTCAAAGATCATCATACCATTTGCCTTGTTCATTTTAAAACTCAAGTCACCCATTATTAATTTGAATTATAAACTAAATTGGTTTTACTCCTTAAAGCCTTAGAAACTAAAATGGTTCTTTATTCATATAATCTCATGAGGATTATCAAATCATTAAAACATTCAAAACCTCAATCTAATTATAGAGTATTGATAACAACTTATACTCACATCTATAGTTATCAGATAAGGCATAGTGGATATCCCATATTTAATTTATTAAAAAAGATATCATATTAACAAAATGGTCAATGTGTGTATAATTAACAAAGGAGAATGCATTGATATAAAAGGTGTATTTCACCAAAGTATATATATTTTAATTAAATGGATATTTGAACCACACTATATAGTCCAATAACATGCTCAAGATGATTATATAGTTGTGGTAGCAACATTAACGAACTTCATATTATACCACAATCACATTATCTTTATATAAATTACAGCCATGAGTCAAAGAAAAGTGCACCCAACATTATATTACCAAGATAAATTCTATCCATAACATGATTAGCAGAATTAACAATAACATTAATGAAACTAGTTATTACCATTTATTTAAATAGGGAAGGCACTTCAATGATAGACCAAGTTTCAAAGTAGGAATCAATCATAAGGAAATGTAACTACTTATAAAAATGATACGATCACAACATAAGCAACGTATGAAAGAAATATGAACATCATAAGAATTTCCTCATAGACTTATTATTATCATTCATTATTATCTGTAAGTATCATATTGAGAGTAAGAATTTATAGTATTTACTTATCAAATGAATTTCAAAACTAATCCCATACTAATAACTTTAATAACATAAAGAAGATTAAGAATAACATTAGGTAATTTAAACTCAATAGTATATACACTTTCAATGATATAAAAGAGGATAATGCAAGATATTTGAACCTACCTTTATCAGATACATACATACATATATGGTTAGTGATTTATCCTCTTATTGGTGTGTGTGTGTGTGTGTGTGTGTGTGTGTGTGTGTGTGTGTGTGTGTGTGTGTGTGTGTGTGTGTGTGTGTGTGTGTGTGTGTGTGTGTGTGTGTGTGTGTGTGTGTGTGTGTGTGTGTGTGTGTGTGTGTGTGTGTGTGTGTGTGTGTGTGTACACACACACACACACACACTAACAAGAGGATAAATCACTAACCGTCTATAGAAAATTAAGGCAAGAATTATTTATATCCTTCCTCATAATAATTCTTACCTTAATTCTCTATAGACGGTAAGTGATTTATCCTCTTGTCAGTGGGTGTGTGGGTGTGGGTGTGGGTGTGTGTGTTTGTGTGTGGGTGTGGGTGTGGGTGTGTGTGTGTGTGTGTGTGTGTGTGTGTGTGTGTGTGTGTGTGTGTGTGTGTGTGTGTGTGTGTGTGTGTGTGTGTGTGTGTGTGTGTGTGTGTGTGTGTGTGTGTGTGTGTGTGTGTGTGTGTGTGTGTGTGTGTGTGTGTGTGTGTGTACACACACACACACCAACAAGAGGATAAATCACTAACCGTCTATAGAAAATTAAGGCAAGAATTATTTATATCCTTCCTCATAATAATTCTTACCTTAATTATCTATAGACGGTAAGTGATTTATCCTCTTGTCTGTGTGTGTGTGTGTGTGTGTGTGTGTGTGTGTGTGTGTGTGTGTGTGTGTGTGTGTGTGTGTGTGTGTGTGTGTGTGTGTGTGTGTGTGTGTGTGTGTGTGTGATCCTTCCTTATAATAAATGTAAGATATTACACATCACTCTATAGGTTAAGGAATGCTTTAGAATTG
Organism: Torreya grandis; assembly: GCA_037957365.1. NCBI lineage: Eukaryota > Viridiplantae > Streptophyta > Pinopsida > Cupressales > Taxaceae > Torreya > Torreya grandis. Next base: position 2,258,311 of record JARHVA010002889.1, on the reverse strand, counting down.
ATACATAACCCCATAACAAAACTAGGTAGCCTTCAACTTAGTTTTAAATTCATATTTTTATGCATTTCCAACAAGAATAATAGAGATTGAAAATTAACTAAAGTGTAATCTATCAATAATATACTTCTTACCAATGAGATTAGATAACTCATATGTAGTCGTACAAACTTAGAGAAATTTGAAACAAGAACTAAATGAGTACAAGGAGTTTCCCTTCTTTATGCTTCTTTACCAATGTCTTTCTCATAAATAGAGCAACAAGAATTTAGTTGTATCTTACTACCTCTTACATGCAACTATTACATGAATCATGATAGGATGTAAATGTAAAAGAGCTTAATCATAAGACCCCAAAATATATTATAAAAATCCCTCCTATTCTAAAAAAGACAACCAGATTGACATATTCATCAAAGAAGGGTATGATTTCCAATTTACAAACACAATAATGTTATCTAAACCAAGATAATAAGGGTATTTAACTACAATTTTTATGCAAAGGGAAAGGTTTATTTCCCCAAACACTAGATACTCGGTATGAAGTCTCACGACTTCATGTTGAGTATATAACATCTCAATGTTTCATTTATTCCTTAGAATCTATACCACCATTATTAATATTACATTGTTTAATTTACCTAAATATTTTAGGGTGAAATCACAAACCAAAATGGGAGAGAACTAGCTCTATAACCACTGGTCTGCACAGTCAAAAGAATAAAAGAAAAAGCAACCCTTTTTGGTATATTTCCCCTATTCTTTATGCCTTACCCCTACACATCTTCTTAGCCACCATTAACCATATACCCCTAAAATCATTCCCCCATGCCTCATTTAATTCCTCATTAAATTTGGGGAGAGAGAAAATGCCCCAAAACCATTAACCACTTCCCAAGGTCATTCAATGCACCAACAACAATTAATGCCAAATCCCAAAAAATCCAAAAATTAATAAATAATTAAAATCTATATAACATGGGTTAGGCCACATCCTATTTTAAATAAAAACAAAATATTCCTCATAGGGGGCCATGGGTTATAGACAAGCCCATAAACAAATCTTAGTCACCATGCTGACCGGTTAGACCAAGGCAAGGTCATGGGATGATGTGTGTGTGTGTGTGTGTGTGTGTGTGTGTGTGTGTGTGTGTGTGTGTGTGTGTATGAGAGAGAGAGAGAGAGGGTCAAAAGAAAAGAGGTTACATCAAATTAAAATAGAACCAAAATCAATTAAATCAAACATAGCATAGATTAGAGTAAAGAAAAGGGTAAATTATAACACAATCATAACAATGAATAATAAAGTTGATAGTTTAACTTAAGACATGAAGGATAAATAATAAACAAAATCATAAAATAGAAAATTATACAAATTTTCAAATGGATCAAAATTGAAACTAAAGTATATACCTATTGGAACTTGATTAACTGCTCATAGAATCATTTATCTTCCCATTTATCAAAAATTATCACGTAGCTTAGTTCATGATGGGTAACTCTAACCACCAAATATAACATCAGTAACACCTAAATGATGAATCAACAATATGATACATAACTACAACAAAACATTAAATATATCAAATAGTTAACATATCATCTAATGGAGCAATTAAAATATAACCATGTCCATCAACTTGCAATCAAAATATCATTATATCAAAGTTCATCAACATTATACTAGTTAGAAAATGTAATGCAGAATCATCTATACATGCTTGTAGTAATATTTAAATAGTCATATAAAGCATCAAATGGTGGGGTTATAATAAAATAAAAGTTGGACTAGTAAGTTACCAATTCTTGTTGAGCATATTCCAAGGAGGAGGAGTTAGGGAGATCCCTTGATAACCAAGTTATGGTTTTTATTGAAGTATAGGTGTGGGATTAAACCATTTCCATTCCTTTCACCACTTAGTAGATTTAGTGAGACCAATCTTGTGTAAGTGATAATTAGGTACAACAATTTTTTTTCAATAATTGATTTGATGTTCTTGTAGTTTAACTTGAATATAACCTTGAGGACTTCCCAAGTGATATAATATTTGATCCCAGATCTAGTGTGTTTATTAGAAATATCCATAAAAAATTTAATTTCATGGTGGTACAGCCTCAAGGATTTAATCCTATAGATTATATAAAAGTCTTGTCATTAATAATGATATCATGTGACCACCAGAGAGAGTGAGAATTGATAGACTACCCAAATCTAAACCCATCCCCTTTTCACATCAACTAGGGTTTGGTAGATTCTAAATCTTCACATATGATTTGATAAGAAAGGTCCCAATAATTTTAATATAGGTTTGGATAATAATTAAATTTTTAAATCTTAGATTCCTTCAAACCATTCAACCCTAAAGAGCCCCTAAAGAGATGCAATTCTTGAGAAGAAATTTCTAAGCCTATTATCATTAAATATCTATAATAATCCACATAACACAAAATTCATAGCTTTCTTTAATTATGTCAATTAAGACAAAACCTCCAACCTCTCTATCAAATATCCCACTCCACCTAACTAAATCCTTTGTTACCTTTAGTCTTAGCCCACTGAAAGTCCCTAAGTAATTTTTCAAGTTTCTTGTATGTTGATTTATAGGGATCCCCACAAGAAGAGTAATATACATGAATAACCATGATAACTTTGGCACATATTTTAAATTTTCCACTCAAAATAGGCTTATTAATCCAATAAGATGATTTTTAATCAACTCTGAGGATATCATAGTTCCATAGGTCCATGAGAGAAGCTTGAAAGGTAAATGGAATTCTTAATATCTTGAACATTTAGTCGTTTCTAATCCACTTCCATTAATAAGTATTGATCTAATAAGGAAGACATTCATAGCTTTTCTTATATCACTAAGTTTTATCCCACTTAATACTAGATCTTGAAGTAGAAAAAAGTATATTAAAGCATTTCATGGCATTCTAGACCACTTTTTCATCCTCTTGAAGGGTAAGGAAAGAGTCATCAGCAAAGTGCCCATTAATAATTTGATTATGAGTAACCATGGTTAGGGAGATGCCTCTGACAAGCCCTCTACTAATATAATATTTTAATAAATAACCAAACCCCTCAGTGATAAGCACATAGAGTGGAGTGAGAGGACACCCCCATACAATAGAGAAACTAAACCAAAACTCTCAGATTGATGACCAATAATGGTAATGCATGTAAAATCATCCTAAAAAAGGTTCTCATAGAGAGAATGAACCTAGGGCCAAACCCTAGATCCTGATCCACGACTAAAATAAATGGCCACTCAATTATGTCATAGGCCTTCTAAAATTCAACTCTAATAAACAAGGCTTTATAATTGGAGGTGTGAGCCCCAATTATTATTTTTTAATGACAATGTAAAATTATGTTTTTTGAATTAAAATTAACTTGTGGTGGCCAAATAAATGTATAATGATTTTTTATATACATAATAAAATGTTCAAAATTTTTATTATATACAATCCAATGAAGTTATATGAATGGTTATATTAGACATATTACGTGTTTATATTAATTATTAGGTTTTTTATATTATCAAACATTTATAGCTTCCATTAAATATGATATTGTATAATATATTTATTTTCTCAATTGATATGATTAATTAGTAAGTAAAAAAGATATTTTGTTTGAAATTAAATCTATTGTTATTATTATAGATTTTTTCACCACAACCTGAAATATCATATTTTAATAAACAAATAATTTATGTGAGACCTAACATATTATAAATTTATTGTACTTTGTATTTACATATTTATTGTTGTATGTAAAATATAGGAAAATATGAAATCATGTATAGTAGATATTAAATTCATAGATAGGATAACATTAACAATGCCACATTTTATGAGAGAATAAAAATTTAATAGGCCATAATTTTTCATAAAAACTTTAATTGTATATAACCAAGGTCTCCATCTTCAGAGATAAAAATGATTATGAAACCTCATTTAAATTTTTTGGAAGTATGTGTTATTTATTTGTCAAAAGTTTGTATTATTCTCCCTATATCTATAGGTTTCAATCCTTTCTATGATAGCTTTAATCATGCTCCAAAATGTGAATGAGTGTAAATTGTAAAAATGGGTATCCCAATTCTAAGACCTATGGCAAAAAACTATTGGCTTGATCATGTACATATTATATTATGTCTCAATAAACTATATCAGTATGAATTGCTTTGGCCAACCTACATTAAACAAAATCAATTACACAAGACTTAAAAATGTAAATAGAAACTATTACACATTTCACTACCAAAAAAGGTTTTTCATGAGTTAAAAAATAATAATGAAAAATCCATCAATTAAATGTTTTTATTTATTAGAAAGAGACAATTTTGTAAATTAAATCATTAATTGAACTATAAATAATTAACTATTCAATTTAATTCATAAAAAAAATACATAATATAATATTATACTTGAATTTTGAATAATATTATAATTATGTGATATAACTCATTTAAATATTAAATAACAAAAATATATAATAGAAGATTTATTTGATATCAAATCAATTTCAAATATTCAAAAAATTGAATCAAATGCTTTTTTTTCATCAATACATTTAACAATTTAATTTTAAAGGCACAATCTCCCCATTTCATAACTTTAAAAAACTTTGTTTGATCATTTAGTTCAACATCCAACTTGGGATGTGTCAATGAGATTTAATATTAGAAATAATTATTTCAACGCAATGATTAATGGCTTCCACAAAGGTGCATGTACCCATATTCTAATTTAAATAAATGATTCCATACATTTAATGATATTTATCATAATTAAATTTCATAAATCTAAAAAAAATCAAAATTTAAAAAACTTATTATGTATATTATATTATATACTAATAATGTCAAGATTATTATTAGTGAAATAAATAAATAAATACTTTTAAAAATTTTGAGAAAAGGGGACTTTACCTAAATGCTTAGAGTCATATCAAAATTTATGAAAACACATACCAACATCAAAATAGTTATGTGTCTATAAGAAAGAAACCTCGTTATACACCTGAAAACACAACCCATTTTATTGGGGTACTTAAGTCTCAATCTACAATAGTTCTAAAAATAAATAGCATTAAATACTCAAATCAAATATAAATTATTACCTTATTTGGTAAGTAAGATCATTTTTTGGAATAATTTAATGATTGTTCACATATTCCACTATGAAAGAATGGACAATGATATTTATGACTAACCACTCTCAATAATAATAATATTACAATTAAGGTTTACTAGAGTATATTAAGATAGTCAGATCAATTAATAAAGAGCCAAATAGGGTATACCAAATATATTTGACTTAAATAAATATAATTTACAATCTCCTATTTAGATGCTTCTACTGCAATCTCCTCGGGCATAGGACTACGGGGTATCCTTCCAAGAATCTATCACCTTCCTACCCCCACCTAATTTATAAAAGGAAAGAAGGGGTTTTAGATTAGAACTTCATCTAACACAATCATGGAATTTGTTTTTAATTTGGGGCTCCTCCCCCTTTGTTCCTCTAAGGATATCCTTTCCTCCCCTAGGAAGGAGTCACCTAGTAGGATGAACCCTGCTCCTCTCACAGATTCGATCACTTGAAATCTAAAGGAAATTAGTGATTTCCCTTCTTTTTTAAAGGCATGGCTTAAACTCCCTTGGAATTGATGGTTAATAATAAGTTTCATAGTTTGGAATCTAAAAGGTTACTTTTTGATGTAGATTTTAGGGCGAAATATGACTCTCAACAAACAATTGAAGGTCTTATCTCTAGGCAGGTAGAACATTGTCATCAGATATT
>JARHVA010002889.1:2195000-2245000 GCA_037957365.1 Torreya grandis | reverse complement strand
CATGTTATATGAGGGGTTTGATCAAGCATCAATTTGACATATAACATGTTATTTGTGGGATTTAAATAGGGATTAATTAAATGTTTGGTGAGATTTAAAAAAATTAAATTATTTTATACTTTTTCAAATAATTATTTTAATCTTGGGTGGCATAAAATATGTTGTTTATAGTATTTGAAGCTTTTAGCACAAATCAATTTAATTACCATTTAAAATTTAATAAAAATAAAAAGACCAAACATGGATGCTTAGTGAGGCATGTACAAATTTTTTTACATTTTAAAGATAGAAAATTCATTTGTAAATATAAATAATCATTAAAATGACTTGATCAGTATAGAACATGTCATTTTTAGTATTTGAACACAAATCAATATAGCTTCAAGTATAAGTCTAAAAGAAACATTAAAATAGGTTGGTTATCGAGGAATTTACAATTTTTTAGGGTTTGTAAAGTTAATTTCTTAAGCTTGTTTTGCATTTTCTATAAATTATTACATTTGTGTGATTTGAGCATTCCTTTCTTTCCTTCATAATTTTCTCTTTCCCAAATTTAGTTTTAAGTTTCCAATGCATAACCTCCTAAACATAATTATGTCTATTAACATTGTGTGTGTGTGTGTGTTTCTTTTTTTTTTAATTTGTTGTCAAATTATTTTTTACAAAGGAAAAAAAAGATTTCTCAATAGTGAAAGGAGAAAATAGTCCCTACTCTATTATATGAGGAGTCACTTTATTTAAAATAATATTTTATTTATAAAATTATATATAAATATTGTTTTAAATAAATGTAACCTCCTCATATAATAGATGGACTATATTTCCCTTTCATCATTGACAAATCCTTATTTTTTCCTCTATGTAAGATAATTTTCCAACAAATTCAAAATAAGAAATCATCCCTAAAACCCTATCCAAGGAAGGTATGAGCATTTAAATAATATAGGGGTTCATCAATTATGTTTCATATTTTTAGTGTCTTATCAATCAAAATAAGAAAAAAAAAATTATAAGGAAGATATAATCTTTAGTAATGTAAAATGGCAATTGTAAATCTCTCATAGTGTCTAAAAATAATAAACATGAAAAATAATTTTTTTGATTTGATAATTGAAATTTAAAAGAAGTAAAATATGATTATCTTGGATATTTTTTGTATAATTTATATCTTGGCATCAAGTAATATTAAAGTTTTGATCTGATCCATAATTATTTTTGATGTTTCAAGCCACCTTTTGTTAATTATCTTCAAGACAATCCTAAGAGGTGGCTCAAAAATTTTATAATAATTAAGGATCAGATCATAGCTCCTCTATTACTTCATTCCAATTTTATTTGATGTGAATTCTAAGCTGGCACACAGAATCATTGGAAGTTCAGATCATGGCTCCTTTATTACTTTCCAATTTTATTTGAAGTGAATTCTCAGTTGCCACATGGAATCATTGGAATGGTAGTTTAGCAATATGAGTATAATTTATTTACAATGATATGGTTATAAAACACAACAAAAATTTGTGAAGATTCTAGTAGAATATTTAGCACATGTTTCATATAATAATGCCAGAACAGTTAACCTATCTAATCTTTAGTTGAACTCTACTTATAAGAGCTTATTAGAGAAAGGTTTAAAAAAATTTGTGGCACTAATAATAATACTTATATAATAAATGATTTTTAGGATATAATATAAAATTAAAAATTTATCAAAATGAGAGGCTGAAGACATCAAACAATATTATGTGTGGACACTAGGAAGATCTAAATTACCTAAGCATAATATTATCAAAGAGGAAAACATGGAATTACAAAGCTTGAATGAAAATAAATATATTATCATACTGAAAGTAGATAAAGGTAGAGCAATGGTGGTATTAAACAAATCCCACTACATTGATAAGATGGTTGATCACCTTAAAACTAATAGATGTTAAAGAAAACATGAAAATAATCCTTTGAATTGCATCATAAAGTATGTCACCTCACCTATTAAATAATCATTCTTGGATGAATAAGTTAAAAATAAAATTATTGATTCTGAACAAATCAATCCAAGAATATATGGTCTTTCAAAACTCCACAAACCATTCAACCCACTTAGACCTTTTGTTGATACTATGGGTGCACCTACCTACAAATTTGATAAGTATCTAGCCAATAAATTGAAACTTTAGTGGGAAAGCTAAATTCACTGAATTCATGTAAAGAAAATAATTATATCTTAACTCCCCTAACCATGACTACATACCCAATCTATAGCTTATACATGTTAAGCTATCAAAATATTAAGGCTTTATTGTCTATATAAATAAATTAAAAAAATAATAACTTGCTCTTATAGATGATGAGATATATATAGATTACATTTGTTCAAGATATCATTAATGGAAACATTATTTTGAGTTAGTAACACATCAAAAAAACCTTTTCATCATTATATATGCATTAAAATACAACATAAAAATAGATTAATGGAATTTAATGCATTAGAGAAATATTCATAAAATATACTTTCCAATGAAGAAAAAGTACCATTGTCATTTCTTAGATCTATTGAAATATCACTATAATATATCTACCCCTTGGTCACTAGTGGGTCAATACATCCTCATCAATAAGTTTCTAACCCTATAGTGTGGGCTAACCAATCTACACCATTTGGAACTAGTACGTAAATATGATCATATTCATTGCAACATGTCCAATTAGTCATACCAATTATAATCACTATAAATTTTCATATAATAATTTATTAATCTTAAAGATTCAAATGTGGATCATTGATCATGTATGAAATAAAGTGCTCATTCCAATAGATGAATGCCTGTCGATGTAAAAATATTTGATAAATTATTTAAAAACTTTTATAAGTCATTAAATACTTTTTAGTAATATGAAAATAATAAAAATGGAGAATAGTCATGTCCTTTGAATATGATATATGTAAACTTTCATCTTATTATTTTTTTTACTATGAATTTTAACAAACACTTATAGAAGGAAATAACAAAAATAAAACAATAAAAAATAAAGGCCACAACCAAACTAAGGAAACAAAAGGCTTTAGCCATTGTGTCTAAATTTGTATGCATAGCCTTTAGTAATTTGCATTAGGCACTTGTTGAGTAAACATATCTTACAAATTATATTAGCCATGAAAGTAGTCAAAAAAATTTCATGAGCTTGGGATCAGCGTAAATATAATTTGACAACTTAAGGGTAAGCGCACAGAGTTAGGGGATAATTTAATGGACATGTTTGGTAACGTGATCATGTTAATAAATAATGTAATCATGTTAATAAATAACATGATCACATTATTTACTTTATGTGATCGCATTATTTAAATTATGGCTTTGTAATTACCAAGCCATAATATGATTGCATTATTTTAAATAATATCATGATCGTATTATTTTTGTTTTCAATAACTTAATCACATTAATAATGTGATTTCACTACCTATGTCACAAAAAAAATAAAAAACCAAATCTTGAATACAAATTTTTCATTTTGCATTTGATTTTCCCTTGTTATCCTTGCCTTCTGTGATCACGTTTTGTGTGAGAGAGATAAAATCTTGATAAGAAGCCACTAAATTCATCCCAAGAAGCTGATAATCAATGATGTCACCACATAGAAGAGTTAAGTGCTAAAAATCTACACTTATTAACCCTAATTTTTGATTATTTTCATTATTTAACCCTAATTTTTAGTAATATTAGTAATTTTTAGTTGTAATTTGTTTGTTTTGAATAGCCTATCCTAATAACCCTCCTAACCCTCAATAGAAAATCTCTTATTCCTCATCGTAACCCTCTACCTAACCCTCCAAAAACCCTCTTGTTCCTCCTCTTATCCCTCAACCTAACCCTCCTATAGTTCCAAAAACACTCACAGCTAATTAAGAGATTCTAATTGACAATATTGTGGGAAATAAAATTGAAATTGAAGAATTAATTAGGAGAATAAGGGATCCCACTTCCACCAACACCCACTGCATCCATCCATCCAACTCCTTAGAGACATTATTAGGTCAAATTGACTCTATAACGAGTCAAATTAATAGATGGACTTTATATCGGGATAGTTGTAGGGATTTTTATGCTAAAAATTTATCAACACTTGAGGTAAAGATCAAAAAAATATTAAAATACTCAATTTGTGCCTTATTTATTGATATATCCAAAAATGCCCCATTTTTGGTTATTTTTAAACATTTTCCAATCCATCGCTGCCAACATAATTTAATCACAGCCAATTTTTGCGATCGATGGTGGATGGTCTTTGATTATCCACCATGTAACAACCATAAGGTCCCATTGTATTTTTTGAGGAAAATCTATTGTGAATTTATCCTCAATAATATTTTGAACTATTTTGATTTTAGTGAGTTTTAAAAATGAGGAAAAGTCTTTGTATAAGATCGACCAGGTACACATCATGCACCTGATCAACCTATAAAAATCTATATCCAAAAGACACTTAAGCCTAAGATCCCCTCTATAGTTTAGTAGGTCATGGATATCAACACTTTTCATACTATTAGTTTATTCACTGATACACTAATTCAACATATGAGTAGGCTCTCAAAAACAAATGCTAGAGATATGCCACATAGTGTGCATACCCGACCCCACCCTTATAGTTCTTGTGGAGTTATGTGCACTAAACCTTTTGATGATTATGGTGCTAGTGGTTCAAAGGGCTTGGATAATATTTTTATGAGTGATGAATTTTTGGCATGTACATTTGGTGTGAAAACATTAACCACTACACAAATATAGGTATATTTTATATAAATGTCATATTAAACTTAAGTTATATTTGCCAATTTAATTTAGCTAAAAATTAATTTACATAGAAATTGAATAATATATATGTAATTTTTTATGTCATGGGATGTGATGGTACCTTCATCATCATAGTTGGTATTTATAGCATTTAATTTGATACAGCCATTATTTATATTTTTGGATCTAGCTATTGGCCCATCCACTATTGCATCTGTCTCTATTATGATGACTCCTTTTAATTATATAGAGGTAAAATTTTGAGTTAATCTTATGCTCTATGTATATTTAGTCTATGTATATTTGCCTTAAAATTTTAAGTTAAATTTATCTATCAAGTATCTTGATGTATAGGATCTAACAAGCTTCCCTAATATGGATGGAAACACACACATCTTCCAAATACCTAGCTCTGATCTTTTCTTATCTTTCATTGTCTTCTATCTTCAACCTCTTTATCTCTTTGATCACTCTATACTTACTAGGTCTTTCTTGTTCACTCTTACCTACTCAATGGCTCTTAAGCCTTCTTGTATTCACTTAATCCTCCTTCTCTACTTGAATTCATTTTACTAATCAACTACCTTTGTAATATTTCCTTTTAACATCAACCTTCTCATTTCATACTTTGTTTTCATGTTCTATCTCTTTATCCTTGCTCTATTATTTATAATCTTCTTATGTGTTTTCATAGGTCTACATGCTACTTTGATTTTATCCTTCCAAAATAATCATAATATCATCTACCTACTCAATTACATCTCATTTCATGCATCCAACCATTCCAAACAAGCCCCAAGCTTTAATTCTTCTTTTCTTTTTGACACGTACCTTTAACTAGCCATTTTTTGTGGCAAACCTCCTTGTTGTAAGTAAACTAAAAATCTCCCAAAAAATCAAACCCACATTCAGATACCCCTTTCCATCACACAGCTCATGTAGGTACTTTCATAATTTAACTCTCTTTGGAGAACACCTAACTCAACACCCCTCAAGATTAATTAGGTTTCCTAGGCACAATTCAAGGATACTAATTGTCAAACCTTACCAGGTAGACTCAAATAGAATTTAAACCTTAAAAATCCTCTTCCTCTTATAATAATACACATTTAAGCCAATTTTAATGACTTTTCATTAGTTAAATCACTTGTTATCTCATTTTCCAGTTTCAAACCCTAACTTGTATTGTCTCAATCCTACACCTACCCCAGAGAATAAAATATGTTCATTGCATTCATGTAGAGATGTTAATTATAAATTAACTCCCCTAACCATGACTACATACCCAATCTATAGCTTATATAGGTTAAGTTATCAAAATACTGAGGCTTCATTGTCTCTATAAATAAATTATAAAAATAAAAATTTACTCTTATAGATGATGAGATCATATATAGATTATATTTGTTCAATATATCATTAATAGAGACATTAGTTTGTGTTAATAACATATCAAAAAAATCTTTTCATCATTATATATGCATTAAAATCCAACATAAAAATATATTAATGGAATTTATTGCATTAGAGAAATATTCACAAAATATACTTTCTAATAGAGAAAAATGTACCAATGCCATTTCTTAGATCTATTGAAAGATCACTATTATGTATCTACCCCTTATTCATTGGTGGGTCAATACGTCATCATTGATAAGTTTCTGACCCTATGGTGTGGGCCAACTAATCTACACCACGTGGTATTAGTAGGTAAATATGACCGTATTCATTGCAATATGTCCAATCAGTGGTGCCAATTATAATCACTATGAATTCTCATATAATAATGTATTCATCCTAAAGCTTCAAATGTGGATCATTAGATTTATTTGATGTGTTATTAATCCATTAATAACCTTATTATATGTGTGGCACAAAAATGTGCCATATAAATGTAATGTTATCTAATGTTATGTTATTATTTTGAATTCAATTTAAGAAGAAACAAAAAACATCTTATTATTTTCCTTTATTCTTTCAAATTCTAATAATATGTTTAATGTTGGTTTTAATGCATTAGGTGGTGAAATGTTTCAATTAACAAGTTATAGTTCATGAGCAATTATTTTTGCATAGAGTAGCTTCATGTATTAGTGTGCACGCAACAAAACTAGTTTGGTAAGATGATTGTTTTATTTTAAAATGTAATTCTATTTAATTTATCATTTTAAATTTAGAAAAAAATTAATTTCTATTTAATTGATAAACTTTTCACTTCAAATATCTATTTTTTGGGTTTAAACCAAACTTTTGTTTACATTATGATTATTTTTATTATGACCAATGAATGAAGACCATAGCAGTAATGATTAAAATTATCATTCTTATTTTTTTATTTTAAAGAAACTTCATTATAATGAATATCAAGATATGTATTTCACCATTTCTATAACTCATAATTTGGGCACATGTGTATTTGTTGAAGCTAATAATCAATGTGTGTTGATGGATTATTTTCAATATGAAACCTCATTGATACATCTCAAGTTATATGGTAGATTGTATTGAAAGAAAAAAATTAAAGTTGCCTAATGAGGAGAACATGCCTATAAAATTCAATTTTCAAATGTATTGATTATAAAAATATTTTTCTTGATTTTTTTATTATTTGACTTATAAAAATGATACGATTACAACATAATAAAGGTATGAAAAAAAATATGGACATCATAAGACTTTCCTCATATACTTGGTATTATCATTCATGCTTATCTGTATCATACTGAGGGTAAGAATTTATAGTCTTTACTTATCAAATCAAATTCAAAACTAATCCTATACTAATAATTTTAATAACATAAATTAAATTATGCATACTGTTAGGTAATGTAAACTCAATAGTATAGACACTTCCAACGATATAAAAGAGGATAAATCAGTAACCATCTATAGAAAATAAAGGCAAAAATTATTTATATCCTTCCTCATAATAAATATAATATTCTACACATCACTCTACAGGTTAAGGAATACTTTAGAATTAATACATAACCTGAGAACAAAACTAGGCAGCCTTCAACTTAGTTTTAAACTCAGAATTTTATGCATTTCTAGCAAGAGGATAGATATTGAAAATCAAGTAAAGTGTAATCTATCAACAATACACTTATTACCAATGAGAGTACATACCTCATATGTAGTTGTACAAATTCAGAGTAAATTGAAATAAGAACAAAAGGAATACAACAAGTTTCCATTCTTTATGCTTCCTTACCAATGTCTTTCTCATAAATAGAACAACAAGAAGTCGGTTATACCTTACTGCCTTTTACATGCAACTATTACATGAATCATGATAGGATGTAAATTTCAAAGAGCTTAATCATGAATAGAATTATCACACTACAAATTATAACTAGTAATTCAACTCATAAAGATATCGAAAAGACTTCAATCTCATCACCATATGCTAGGAAAATGTATAAACCCATAATTTCATTTACTGAGTAAGGCCATTACCAAAAAGATAATAATTTAGCATATAATGGTTATAAGGTGAAACTAATCAATTAGAATAATAGTAACTAAATTATAACTTCATTCATTATGCAGACAATATGAGAACACTAATAAAATTAATGTTAAAAATAAATATACTAAGTATTTTATACAATAATGTTTATTGAGTTCACTACACCTATCATCAAGATAATCTAGGAGCATGATTAACATACGAACCTGATGAAACAAACCCTCCCAACCAACCCTATGATCCCAACCATCAGTGGCCCTTACCACCCCATCCATTAGTTGGATGGTGGGTTTTGATAACTAGTACTAGAAAGGGATTCAAATCAATTTGGGGTTTCCTAAGACATTAGATAACTTTACACAACATCAAAAATATAAAAACAAATAACTAATAGGTACATCATCCCAAGGTAAAATAGAAATAATTAACATGAACAGGCATTACTATGAATTGGATATTGGAGATAATCCACTAGTAGGTAGGTTGAAAAGTCATGGAACTAGATTTAGGCCCCAAATCAAATCCCATCATAATTTTTATTTCCATACTTGGAAATCTTCCAAGTGCAGGCTTAGCCATGGGATTTCCAAACTACCAACCCACACTTCATGCAAATAACCTCATACTTATAAATCTGAGGCATTTAAGCCAATTTAAGGGATTAAGATTCCAATAACAATAAGGATAAATAAAATAATTGATACATTAATATACAACAATTTTACATAATTTGGATGCATAACCAACATAACACAACAACTAAATCATAACTAGTCAACATCCACTTCACAAGGAACCAAAATACCAATATAAAGGCTATAGTTTCTAAAAATACAACTATTGAAATTAAGGAAAAATAAGAAGTATTTTATAAATATTCATAATTTACCTTACATATCAAACTCTAACTTCTATCCATTCCCATACTTTTCAAAAATAAATAATAATTAGTTCAATAATAAATCAAAGTCTGCACAATAAGTAAAAGATGAGAAAATTTTTGATGTGATGATTTGTGGGTTCATCATGAGGTCCTATGACCTCATTATGAACCCCTAAATATTTATATCAAGGTCAACTAGTAAGTTAATTTAATGGATTACAAATATTTAATAAAATGATTACACAGACAATTACCCAAAGGTCTAACCCATTCCAACAATTTCTATACAATCCATAGTTAAATATTTAATTAAAGTCAACACACTGCATCAAGTTTTGGAAAAAAAATTCCATGGATTCACCCCAAAAACCATACACATGTAGTGGCTACATTATAAGATCATGCATCAAAATCTCAAGTAATAAAATATAGTTGATTAATTTATAATAACTAGCTTCAACATTTAAACCAAAATCATTAAATCAATTTAGCAAAACCAACATATATCCAAAAAAAATTATTAACAATGTCTCTACCAAGAAAAATAGGGTATGGAAACCTAATACATATATACACAAGTTTATCAAAGTCATAAAAATGTAGCAAAATATAATAACTATGTCTAGAGAATTAGAATAATAAAACCCCAAAATATATTGTAGAAATCTCTCCTATTCCAAAAAAAACCAACCAGATTGACATATTCATCAAAGAAAGGTATGGTCACCAATATATAAACATAATAAGTTATCTAAACCAATATAATTAGGTTATTTATCTACAAGTTTTATGTAAGGAAGGGAAAGGTTTGTTTCCCCAAACACTAGATACTCAGCATGAAGTCTCATGACTTCATGTTAAGTATATAGTATCTCAATATTTCATTTATTCCCTTGAATATATACCACCAATAATAATATTACATTATTTGAATTACCTAAACATTTAAGGTTGAAACCACAAGCCAAAATGAGAGAAAATCAGCTCTATAACACCCGATCTACACAACCAAAAGAATAAAAGAAAAAGCAACCCTTTTTGGTATATTTCCCCCATTCTTTCTACCTTCAATTATGTCATAGGCGTTATAAAATTTAATTCTACTAAACAAAGCTTTATCATTGGAGGTGCGAGCCCCAATTATTATTTTCTAATGACAATGTGAAATTATGTTTTTTGAATTAAAATTAACTTGTGTTGGCCAAATAAATGCGTAGTGATTTTTTTTTATACATAATAAAATGTTCAATAGTTTAATTATATATAATTCAATCAAGTTATATGAATTTTTATATTAGACATATTATGTGTTTATATTAATTATTGGGTTTTTTATATTATTTTTTAATGACAATGTGAAATTATGTTTTTAGAATTAAATTTAACTTGTGTTGGCCAAATAAATGCGTAGTGATTTTTTTTTATACATAATAAAATGCTCAATAGTTTTATTATGTACAATCCAATGAAGTTATATGAATGGTTATATTAGACATATTACGTGTTTATATTAATTATTGGGTTTTTTTTATTATCAAACATTTATAGCTTCCATTAAATATGATAACATATAATATACTAATTTTATCAACTGATATGATTAATTAGTAAGTAACAAAATATTTTATTTGAAATTAAATCTATTGTTATTATTATAGATTTATTCACCATAGCCTGACATATCATATTTTAATAAACAAATAATTTATGTGAGACCTAACATATTGTAAATTTCTTTTAATTTGTATTTACATATTTATTGTTATATGTAAAATATAGGAAAATATGAAATCATGTATAGCAGACAATAAATTCATAGATAGGATAACATTAACTACACCACATTTTATGAGAGAATAAAAATTTAACAAGCCATAATTTTTCATTAAAAAATTAATTGTATACAACCAAGGCCTCCATCTTCAAAGATAAAAATGATTATGAAAGCTTAGTTAAATTTTTTTGAAGTATGTGTTATTTATTTGTCAAAAGTTTGTATTATTGTCCATGTATCTATAGGTTTAAATATGTTTATGATAGCATTAATCATGCTTAAAAATATGAATTTTAGTGTAAATTATAAAAATGTGTATCCCAATTCTAAGTCCTATGGCAAAAAACTATTTTCTTGATCATACACATATTATTTCGAGAGTAAATAAATAAATAAAAATTTAAACAAAAAAAAGAATATTGGTTGTACCTTTTTGGAATGTATATAGCATACTTTTAATATATAATTTTTTATATATTTCAAAAAAAAAATGAAACATTGTAAAGTGTATATACTTAATGTATTATGCATAATGGTAGTAATGTACTGAAGTAAATATACACATGCTTGAAATGATTTTTTTTATTGAGTCATTTTTTGTTCTCCTTATTAATGATGGTATTCTTGATATTTATCTTATTTTTTGGTATTATTTTAATTTTAAATGTTGACTTTTTATACTCTAAGGTAATGTATTCCTTTGAATATTTGTCAATTTTATCAAAGGAAAAAAAGTGATTTTTTGAGGTATAGTTTTAAAAACCCTTTATTTTAATGTTATTACATATGGATATGATTTTTTTAGTTTGTGGTGTTTGGATTAAGGGCATTCATATCAATATGATAAAAATTGATATTGAAAAGATGGTTACATCTTTAACTGAAAATGTCATTTCTTCTCTGTTGAAAGGAGACATTGAAATGAAAATGCTTTTGTAAATATAAGAGATATATCTTATCGACTCACTTTTATATATATAGATATACCTGTTGCCATTGTGTTTAGATTTTTTATTGCTTGTATTTTTAAATAGGTGTTTTGGAAATGAAATTCAATGCTCTTGTTGCATCTAATAAGCTTCAAGAAGAATTTTTTATACAACTTATTAAATTTCAATGTATAATTATCGAAGATGAAATGTATGTTTCTTATTGTTTTTTCCAATTTTTATGCAAGTAATATTTTCCATTTTAGTTTTTTTCTCAAAATAATAATGTGTTTTAATTTCAAACATGAAAATTGTGATAATGAAATTACATATTATTGCATTCAAACATAGTAAGGTCTATAACCCAACACATATACTAGTCACAAATAAGAAATAATTCCGAACAACTTATTTTTCATGTGTCATTTATTCATAGAAAAAAAAGTACACCAAAAACTATGG
Organism: Torreya grandis; assembly: GCA_037957365.1. NCBI lineage: Eukaryota > Viridiplantae > Streptophyta > Pinopsida > Cupressales > Taxaceae > Torreya > Torreya grandis. The sequence continues at coordinate 2,232,687 of JARHVA010002889.1, read as the reverse complement.
TAATGCTTGTCATGGGTAACAATGCTCTAAAAATGATTTTCCCTATAAGTGAATTAACTATTCGACAAAAACAATGGTCAATAAAAGGAAGAGTGTTAGCAAAAACTGACCTTATAGAATATGAAAATAATTAAAAAATGGATTTGATTTTGTTGATAGTGACCCACTAAGAAAAATCACAATATGTCTAATATAGCCATTCGTTTAAATGTCATACATCGTATATAATCAAACCATTTCACATTAAATTATGTCTCAATAAACTATGTCAGTATGAATTAGTTTGGCCATCATACATTAAACAAAATCAATTACGTAAGACTTAAAATTTCAAATAGAAACCATTATACATTTCACTATCAAAAAAGGTTTTTCATGAGTTAAAAAACAAAATAATGAAAAACCCATCAATTAAATGTTTTTATTTATTATAAAGAGACAAATTTGTAAATTAAATCTTTAATTGAATTATAAATAATTAACTATTCAATTTAATTCAAGGAAGAAAAATACATAATATAATATTTTACTCAAATTTTAATCAATATTATAGTTATGTGATATAACTCATTCAACTATTAAATAAATAAAATATATAATAAAATATTTATTTGATATCAAATCAATTTTTGATATTAAAAAAAATTAATCAAATGTTTTTTCATCAATACATTTAACAATTTAATTTTAAAGGCACAACCTTGTCATTTCATAGCTTTAAAAAACTTTGTTTGATCATATAGTTCAACATCCAACTTGGGATGTGTCAATGAGATTTAATATTAGAAATAAGTATGCCAACACAATGATTAATGGCTAAAACAAAGGTACATGTGCACATATTCTAATTTAAATAAATGATTCCAAACATTTATTGATATTTATCATACCTGAATTTCTTAAATTTGAAAAAACTTCAAAATTTAAAAAAAGCATTATGTATATTTATTATATAATAATAATGGCAAGATTATTATTAGTGAAACAAATAAATAAATACTTTTAAAATTTTGAAAAAATGGGGCTTTACCTAAATTCTTAAATTCATATCAAAATATTATAAAAACACATACCAACATCAAAATAATTATGTATCTATAAGACACCTCGCTATACCCCTGAAAACACAACCCATTTTATTGGGGTACTTTAGTGTCAATATAATACAATAGTTCTTAAAATAAATAGCGTTAAATATTCAAATCTAATATGAATTATTCCTTTATTTGGTAAGCAAGATCATTTGTTGGAATAATTTAATGATTGATCACATATTCCACTATAAAAGAATGGACAACTGGTCTAAATTAAGATAGTCATATTAATTAATAAAGATCTAATAGGGTATTCCATTTCTATTTGACTTAATTAAATATAAGTCATGCCATTTATCAACTTTAATGGTCTCCCATTTAGATGCTTCCACTGTAATCTCCTCAGGCACTGGGTTGTGGGGTGTCCTTCCAAGAACCTCTCACCTTCCTGCCCCCACCTAGTTTATAAAAAGAAAGAAGGGGATTAAAATTAGGACTTCATATAACACAATCATGGCATTTTTTTTTCATTTGGGGCCTCCTCCCCCTTGGTTCCTCTAGGGATATCCTTTCCTCCCATAATAAGGAGTCACCTAGTATGACAAACCCTATTCCTCTCATAGATTTGACCTCTCAAGATCTAAAGGAAACTAGTGTTTTCCCTTCTCTTTTAAAGGCAGGGCTTAAACTCCCTTGGAATCGATGGTTAAGAATAAGGTTCAGAGTTTGGAGGTTGAAAGGTTACATTTTGATACAAATTTTAGGGTGAAAGATGACTCTCAACAGACAATTGAAGGCCTTCTCTCTAGGTGGGCAAGAGGTTATCATCAACCATTTGTTAATTCTTATTGCCTTTCTCTTATTGAAGGTAAGTCTTTGGCTATTTTGTCTTTAGATTTCTCTTTAAAAGTTTTGGGCTGAATATTAGATACCTTAGTGATAAATCTTGGTCAATTTTTAGTAGAAGGCCAGTGTTTACTTATTGAAAGATTGCATTTAGGATGATAATTTTGATGTTCTTCCTTATTTTTGTCCATGGCCTAGTTGTCTCTTACATACTACTATCTGATTGTTGTCTATGTTATTTATTTTAGAAATTTTTGTCTCTTATTGTGTGTTTTATGGTCCATTCATAACCCTCACCTTTTATCTATAAAAAAAAAAGACTGACAAATGATGGAAGCGTTGATGTTTGCCTCGCAATATTCATTCATCACATCAAACACATTTAGAAACTATTTTTCTATTTTTAGATGATATTTTTTGTGTCATCGATGGTGGTCAATGTATTTATAATTTTAACTCCCCTTAAATACTTTTTATTTCTTTTATGAGTCTTAAAAATAAACAATGTTATTTTATGTCACTTTAAATTTATTGTGTGGAAATTAATCTTACTAAACTTTAGTGTTTGTGTGGCATGCATTTTCGCTCTTTAATTAACATTTGTACATAGATTAATATTAGTGCATAATTAACAAGGTCATGATATGGTAAATTTTGTTAAATTTAATGTATTTTATTATATAAAAGGAAAATTTTCTCTTCACATAAATGTATGCTAATGATAGTTGTAATTATTATTTTTGTTATTATTTTAGTCTATGAAATAGAAATTTAATGTTGATGGGAATATAATATGTTATTGGAATAAAATTTATAAATTCACATAATACTCTAAATCAAAATATGGATTCTTAGCAAGGGAGTCATAATTTAGTTATTTATTGTATCCTTTCTCAAGTAGAGGTTTTAAGTGTACTTCAAATAGATTGTAGCTTATCGCAATTGGAGGTTTTAAGTTTGATAAACATAAAACACACAATTTTATGGGATTTGAAAATAATTTAATTTAACTAATGAGATGTGGATGAGTTAGTAAAGTGACTTGGTTTCTTCAATCACCACCCATGTTCAACTCTTAGTTTGGTATCAGAGGCCAATTGTTTCTGATCATTGGTATTCTTGGGCTAGTTATGGTTAATTATTAGTATTCTTGTGTGGGTTATGGCCGTTGATGGTATTCTTAGGCTAATTATGGCCATTCATTAGTATTATCAGGTTGATTGTGGCTATTTTTAGTAATTTTTGTACTTTTGATAGATGATCACTTGGGGATTTGGGCCCTCGATTATGTCCCAGACTGGTTGGAGCTCTAATAAAAATAGAATATGGTAAAGATCCCACAAAAAATAGTAAATTTTTAAAAAATAGATGAATTTAGTTTACCTATAGATGTGAATATATAACAAAAGAGCAATTTGTGAGATTTAGAAATATAAAATATATTTATAAACATAATTACTTAGCAAAAGAGCTTGCTTAACATAAAACAAGTCATTTTTATTATTTTAAAATAAATTAATTTAGATGAAGGTATAAATTCATATAAAGACATCAAACCAAGGTGGTTATTGAGGCATTTACAATTTTTTAAGTTTTGTAAAATTAAAGTCTTAAGCTTAATTAGAATTTTCTATAGAGTATTGCATTTATGTAATTTGAGTAATTTGATCAATTTATACCAAGAATAAAGTGGTGCTTGAGATTTGAACATAATTCAATTTACACCTAAAGTCATAGTGTTAAGTTTAAACAAGCGTTGTTCATAACAAAACATGTTATAAAACATGTTTTATGAGGGGTTTGAGCATGCATCAATTTGACATAGAACATGTTATTTATGGGATTTAAATAGGGATCAATTAAATGTTTGGTGAGACAAATTATATTTTTTAAACTATTGTATCCTTTTTAAAATAAATATTTTAATCTTGGGTGGCATAAAATATGTTTTTTATAGTATTTGAAGCTTTCATCACAAATTAATTTAATTACCAAGTAAAATTTAATAAAAATCAAAAGACCAAACCTGGATGCTTAGTGCAGCATGTACAAGTTTTTTTGCATTTGAAAGATAGAAAATTAATTTTTAAATATAACTAGTCATTAAAATAATTTGATCAGTATAGAAAATTTAATTTATAGTATTTAAATGTAAATCAATATAGTTTCAAGTATAAGTCCAAAATAAACATTAAAATCAGTTGGTTATCGAGGCATTTACAATTTTTTAGGGTTTGTAAAGTTAGTTTCTTAAGCTTGTTTTACATTTTCTATAAATTATTACATTTGTGTGATTCAATCATTCCTTTCTTTCCTTTATAATTTTTTCTTTCCCAAATTTAGTTTTATGTTTCCAATGCATAACCTCCTAAACACAATTATGTCCATTAACATTTTGTGTGTGTGTGTGTTTCTTATTTTTTTTAATTTTTTATCAAATTATTTTTCACAGAGGAAAAAAAAGGATTTGTCAACAATGAAAGGAGAAAATATTCTCTCTTCTATTATATGGGGGTCCACTTTATTTAAAATAACATTTTATTTATAAAATTATATATAATATTGTTTTATATATAAATATTATTTTAAATAAAGGGAACCTCCCCATACAATAAAGGAGGGACTATTTTTACCTTTCATTGTTGACAATCCTTATTTTTTCCTGTATGCAAAATAATTTGCCAACAGATTAAAAATAAGAAATCATCCCTAAAACCTTATCCAAGGAAGGTATGAGAATTTAAATAGTAGAGGGGTTCATCAATTATGTTTCATATTTTTAGTGTCTTATCAATCAAAATAAGAAAAAAAAATTGTAAGGAAGATATAATATTTAGTAATGTAAAATGGTAATTCTAAATCTCTCATAGTGGCTAAAAATAATAAACATGAAAAATATTTTTTTTGATTTGACAATTGAAATTGAAAAGACGTAAAATATGATTGTCTTGATGTCACTTCTATTTAATGTGAATTCTCAACTAGTATTTTACTTTGTATGTGTTACACCCCTTAATTACTATATATCTAAACATGGAAATTCCATTTTTATAGGTATTTTTACCAATAATCATAATATGTGAGGTGTTATGACCCATTTCTTTTGGGGGAACCATTATGGGTTTTATTCTTGGCTCATGGTATTGGTACCCATGATATTGTGATATTATTTATACAGTTACCTATTGATGTGCCTATATATACTCGTACATGCATTAGGGGTAGAGTAAAACTAATAAGTACATTATTTTATTTTATGATGATTAAATTAATAAAATATTAAAGGAGATTAATATATTTTATTTTTCCTCATAAGGATTTCCTAGGTGAAATCTTATGTACTATGTAATATTATGTGTATGTAATTTATTCTATTCAAAATTTAGTATAAATATTATATTAGTATTTCTTATTTTATATTGGTTTATTGAGAATTTTTATCTTTGAATGGAAAAACCACATCTGATATGAATTCTATATCTTTTAATTTATAACCTAGGCTGGAATTCTTATAACTAAATGTGTGCCAAATTTAGATTATTTATTGTATGAAAATAGGAATGTCATTGGTGTCATTTGTGCCCAGTGTGGGATCATAGCTAACATATTTGATCCTTATTAGTGTCCTCCTACACCGATTCCATACTTTATTTTTACTTGAACTTTTCTCATATGATTGAGAAAAATATAGAAATACTATCCTATTCCTTCATCTTATCCTAGTTTTCCATTATTTAATAGCCAAAAAAAACTATCCATTGAGTAACCTAAATGGAGTTGATACTACATATCTTACATACTGGAATCAAAACCCACATAATTTTATGCAGTGTAAATTAAATACAGAGAAATGGGTTTGCCTTTTCTTCCCTATTTGTGAAGATGTAACTATATTGAATTTACCTAATATGATTTTTTGGTAAAAGAGGGTGATGTAGAAAGGTTGAGTCATTAAATGGATGACTCTATATTATAAATGTAAAAATGGATATGGAAAGTCCTTAACTTGAATTATGGAGTAAGATGACCAATACTTGATTACTTAATATCTTCCTCTTCCTCTATCATTTGAAATGGCTTTGGATGACTTGGTATAAATAGGATTCTCTAAGACATAATTTGCACTTAATCCAACAACTAGACAATAAGAGGTTAAAATCAAGGCATTTGGAGTAAAATGAAATCTTAATGGACCCATAAACTTATAAATGATAATAACAATGGGCCCATAGTTCCTACCTAGGGAAGGAATAATAGGATCACTAATTTTATCCTATGAAAATTAATGTTTAGTGTTCAAGTAGAATCATATAGGTGTGTTTAATTTCACTCAATGTTTTAAATAAATAAGATAAGTTTTATATGCATTTGGATGCTTTACATACCAAATGAATGGCAGTGTGGGATATAATAAGTCTTATAAAAATTAAATTATGCATAAGTGTAACAAACATGACAAATAAGGAAAAGACACTATGAAAATTAGTATTTTACCAAAATTAAGTGTCTATAGGTTGTGACATTATTATTATTATCATAATTTATGTTCAAATAAGAAACAATAGTCCCTACATGACATTGTTCATATAAATCGACGTTATGGAATATAGGTAGTTTTAGTTTTTTCTAATGTTCTACCAAAAAATATATGGTTTGGGGAGAAACAATTTAGTTAGTCATTCTAAGTTTGAATCCATATTTATCTATCTTATTGTGTGAGGTTAGTACCCTTTTGTTTATTATTTTTTATCTCCTATAAAACTTTGACTTTCAATAATCATGAGGGATTATATAAAATGAACCAATTATAAATATACTAATGTTAGTTTTATACTCACTTGGACCTATAGCGGTAAAATCTATTTTAATTGTCTTTTTGTTAATTGTATCCTCACTATCATAATCATCAAAATCATTATCATCCATATAGTTTTGAGAAGACATGATATTTATAGAAATATAAGATTTGTTTTAAGGACATGTAAGGTGTGAAGTAAAATCATAATAAATTTTAATGTACTTTCATAGACTGAGATGGTATAGGTCTTTACATCAAGAAAATAAAACAAAAAAAACCTATGGTTATTGGATCGAAGAGCATTAGTTATAATTAATTATAGAGAATTATATAAATTAAAAATTTTACTCAATGTGAAATAATATCTAATTGTAGTAGAGAAAGCATGAAAACTTGGGGATTTGTAATATTATATAGGAAAATTCCAAATAATTAACCATAATAAAATAAAATATATGATAAAAAAGAGTAAAATATAACCCTTGAAGGAATGTAAGAGAGTAAATATTCATCCATATATTATGAATAAAGGGAGTTAAATCAAATTGTAATACATATGTCCATTAATGTTAAGGATATAGAATAAATATAATAATAAATTAGATCAAAAAGGAGATCAGGTGACACAAGGCAAAGTCTAACAATGCAAAACATTGTTTTATAACAAGATAAAAAGAGCCCAAAAATTTTCATAATGAATAGAGAAGATTGTCTAAACTATAAAATTCCTTAAATAAACTACACAAAATCTATTTTGACAATTATGAACTCATTTGAATTGGGGCTTAAAACAAAATGCTCTATTTTTTTTTGCATTTGCTCAAATCGATGGGAAATAGACTTAATCAAATTCTTTTCAAAATTGGATAGTTATAATTGAAACCCATAAATAAAAAATCACGTATGGCCTTCAATGATGTAAAATATTAAAAATAATACTCCAATTATTATAGTAATTCATCAACTATGAAAACCAATGCAATGCAACATCTCTTTAACATCAACTTCAATATTATAATGAATGCTTTATTAATTTCTTCATTTCTCTCAATAAGTTTATATGAATAATTAATAATTATTTTCAAATGATAAATTATTTTTAAATTGTTTATAAATGTCTAGCTAAACAAAGGTACTTTTATAATAATGTATGCCTAGATATATATACTAGTTTACCCTATGCTAGAACCCACTAACATAAAAACTCATCAAATTACTAATAATTCTAAAATAAATCCTATAGAACTAAATACACATCAAGTTTACTAATAAGTATGCAATCAATCCTCAATGATTAAATGTAATATAAACTTTTACATATATGTCAAGTTTACTAATAATTATGCACCCTCCCTCATCACATAAGAAAAAATTCATTTAATCTTGTCTATGAAGAAATCATACAAACACATGACTAATTCCTTGAATTTTATTTTATTTTTAATATCAACTTGATTTGAGTAGAGTTATTTGTTTAGAGGACTTTCCATGGTTTATTGGCTTCTCTACAATTCTAATTGTTTATATATTTTTATGTTGATATGTTAGTTCCAAAAATACATTGTCTACTATAATCCCATTTTACTATTATTTTTAGATTCAAGTAATTTGTCACTATATGGTTTATGGTTATGTTGGGCATATATGTTAGTGATGTTGTTTTATAATAATTTTTTTTAAGATTGAAGGATAAAAATCTTGATCTTTGAAATTCAGTTTCTCAAATTTGTTTGGGACTTATAAATTGATATAAGTAGTGACAAGTAACTTCATCATTATAGTAGATACACAGTATAAAATTCTAGTGTGATATCAAATTATATGACTAAGTTAGGGGAGAGGAGACACTAAATGAAATTACTCCATTAGTTGAAAAGGATTTTGAACATTATAATGTTCAATAGTTAATTTTTTCATTCTTATTAGTTGTCATAATACTATTTACTAGTGTGCCAACTTTTACCTCACAATAACCAATCACATTATAAGATGTCACAATTTCAATAATTAGAATACCAACATACAACATAGTTACACCATATTCAAGTATTAGACAACACTTTTTTAAAATAAATTTGTTATTTGTTATTTATAATTAATTCAAATGGTAACTTTCCCTTTATTTCAACATTCTAAACAAAAAAATATAAATTTAAAAAAATGTTAAGTTCTGAATTTGTCTAATGGTGAAAAACATGTGCTCTTGAATGAGAGGTCACAAATTTAAATATTTCAAGAGAAAAGATATGTATTCATAAAAATAAAAATATTTTTTTTCATTCCTACATGACACGTGGTATAAATAAAATGAGTAGAGTTATCTTTATTAATAAATTTTGATCTTCTTACATATACTATGTAATGCCTTTTTCTAAGATTCAACATTATAATTTTAGCGTGTTTATATTTATCATATGCTACATTAATATTAATCCCAGGGTCTATTAGCTCTTTGAGGTCAAGGGAGTCCTCAAGCATTATTTTGTTACAACATCTAACTAATAATTTCCATAAAATAATTTGAGTCAATTTATCTTATTTAAGTAATTTTTCATCCTTATATATTATATGGAGGAGTCTTGGGTGCAATTTGAAGAGGTATTATATTCGTAATAACTTGGAGTGTCGTTTCACATCAAGATCTTCACCTCTAAATTTTCCAATATCTTTAAAGGGTTTTGAAAAAATCTTTCACATCAATCACAAATGTTTTGAAAAAAATTAACCTAAAATCCATCTTCTTTCTCATGCTTATATTTGAAACATAACAATACTAAGCCTAATTTCAATTATTCATACCACTAGTAGTTTTCTAACTCTCCCATCATATTTTGGAGAATAATTAGTTTCCCATACAAAGTGAAACTACCACATCTCCCACAATAGAATCTAGGAAACCTTATATCTTCCCTCACAAGAATGGCCATGGTTGTTGGACTTCCTATAAAACTATCCCTAGGTAATAAATTCTCACATTTTTTGGGAAAAAAATTTAAAGAAATAAATAATGTGCATAGATTGTATAGGTTAAGTTGTCAAATTATATTTAATGTGCTCGCAAGCTCATGAAAAAAAAATTGACTACTTTCATGGCTAATATAATTTTTTAAATGTGTTTACCAAACAACTTCCTAGTGTAAAATTTCTATAGGCTATGTATACAAATTTATGTGCAATGGTTAAAGCCTTGTGTTTCCTTAGTTTTTTGGTGGCCTTCTTTTTTTATTATTTGAAATTTTTTACATAATCAAAAAAATAACAAGCTAAAAGTTTACATATATCCTATTCAAAGGACATGACTATCCTCTATTTTTATTATTTTCATATTACTAAAAATTATTTAATGACTTGTAAAAAACTTTAAATATTTTATGTCGATAGGAATTCACCTATCAGAATGAGCACTTCACTTTGTACATGATCAATGATCCATATTTGAAGCTTTATGATGAGTGCATTATTATATGAAAATTCTTAGTGATTATAATTGACATCATTGATTGGACATGTTTCAATGAATATGATCATATTTACATACTACTACCACATGGTGTAGGTTGGTTGGCCCACACCATAGGGTCAGAAACCTGTCGATGAGGATGTATTAACCCACCAGTGACCAAGGGGTAGATACATAATACTAAGCTATCAATAAATTTAACAAATGGAATTGGTACCTTTTTCCACATCAGAAATTATATTTTGCAAATATTTCTTTGATGCATTAAATTCCATTAATCTATTTTTGAGTTGAATTTTAATGCATATATAATAATTAAAAGGTTTTTTTGATGTGTTATTAATTCAAATAAATGTTTCCATTAATGATATCTTGAACAATTATAATCTATATATGATCTCATCATTTATAAGATCAAGTTTTTATTTTATTTATTTATTTATAGAGACAACAAAGCCTCGGTATTTTTATATATTACCATGTATAATCTATAGATTAGGTATGCAGTCATGGTTAGGAGAGTTAAGTTAGAATTAGTATCTCTACATGCATATGGTGAGCATGTTTTATTTGCATTATATTTTTTAGTCACATAGATATCATTTTTTTAAATTAATACATTTATTCTTGTCATAAAAATTTGTACAGGTCTACAAGGTCATGTGATATAATTCTTGTCAAATCCATGTTTTGTGACTAGAAAAAGGTCAAAATTAGCATCATATCAAGGTAGGATCTAACCTCTGAACAACACAAGAATTATTTTTACAATGTTACTTTGTTTGATGGCATGAAACCATTAGATTCTTATAAATAGAGCTCTATGAATGGTTTATTATTCTTCATAAGGTTTATTTAAAAATATGTTTTAGGTTTAAAACATTATATTTTTTATAGCTCAACACATATGTACCAAAGATTAGGCATGTATTCATTGTTAGATAAGTTGATCTTAAACCAATGTCTCTACATGAATGTAACAAGAATATTTTATTTGTCTCCATTTTGTTTCTGACACTGATGTCAATTTTTTTAATCGATATATTTCCTCTTCTCTTAAAATTATGTACATGTATATAGGGTCATGATTTAATTCATTATAAAGCATCATTTTTTCATTAGAATGTAAGATAGTTTATCTAAATAACACAAATAATGGGATGTGCCTTGATTTTTTTATAATTACTATGTTTTTTGATAGAATAGAATGATTGGCTTCATGTAAATAGAGATCTATAAATGGTCTATGGCTCATCTTATGACTTTTATTTAAAAATAAATTGGGGTTTGATATATTGTGTATTTTTATAGCTCAAACCATGTATTCAAATTTTTTAATTAATACATTTTTTTATTATTAATTTTGTACAAGTCTACAAAGTTGTGATTTCATTCTTTCCAAAGCCCTATTTTATTGTTAGAAGATAAATTTGCCCTTTGAATAGTAGAAATAATTAGTTGTGTATTCATTTTATATGTTGTTTGATGGCATGGAATCATTGGCTTATAATAAACAAATATTTATAAATGGTTTACAACTCATCTTAGATTTTATGTAAAAATATATTATGGGTTTGAAATATTGTGTTATTTTAATAACTCAATAAGCATAGACCAAATATTTCAATTGTAGCTATTGTTATGTGAGTTAATCTCAAATCAATGTTTATGTATAAATGTGGTGAGAATATTTTATTTGTCTCAGTTTTTATCCTAAAATGCATATCATTTTTTTCTATATAAGGCTTTTATCATAAACTTTCATACAGGTCTATAGGGTCATAATTTCATTCTTGTCAAAACCCTATTTTTTCATTAGAAGGGATTTCATTACCCAATACATGGACACATTGTATTCAGGGTTGACATCAAATTAAGGTAAGATCTATCCTTTGAATAAAAATAATAATTTAATGTGTTTTGATTTATTTTTTTATAATATTATGTTGTTTGATGACATGGAATTATTGGTTTCTTTTAAACAAAGCTTTGTTGATTCTCCTTTATGTTGCCTTGAAATAAATAGATTTATATTCAAGTAGGGTATATTAACATAATGTTCTTTACAATTATCTAGCATGTAAGATTTAGAAATTAATAGGACAAAATGTTACTAGGTGATTTTTTTGTTTTTGCTTCAAGCTGTTGATTTCATATTTCATAACGTAATTATTTTATTTTTCTAAAAACTAATAACCATATTAGATCATAATTTTATTTTAATTAATATGTGATAAATATATACGTATTTGTATGTATTAAGTATAAAATATGACATCATATTTAATTAAGTTGACAGGTGTTTCCCACTAGATTGATCCCTTTGTTTTATACTTGTTCTATGGTCAACATTATAGCTTGAAGGATGAATATAATTATATTTACCTACTTTTGAAAAATAGAATATGATTTTTTCTAATTTTTTATGCCTATCTAACACATATCCAGTCTAGGAAAGTTATTTCTTTTTCTTAAAAAAATGGAATATTCCTAAAGGATAATTTTTTTATTTTTACAAAAGCCCTATCTTATCACTTTCATGTCAGTCTACATTTTAAAATGTTTGTAAATTTTCATCAGGTTTTTCTTAGGTAGAAAAGCCTTCTTTGTCTAGTTTTAAGTATTTGGGAAAAATAAATTTTTAGGTCTTTTGTTCGGTATTTTTCTTTGTGTCGATAAGGCCATGTCAATCTTGTAAGGCCTTTGATTATATTTTATGATTTACTCAAAAATAATTGATTAAAGATTATATGATATAATATAATATCATTAAATTATAGTTATATTATATCTTATTATGTTACATATATTATAGAGAATTAGATCATTATTCTATTAATAGAAATTTATATAGGCATATAATGTTAATATTATTCACATAATAATAATGGTAATATTATTAGTATATAATATAATGTATATAGTTATACAACACTATAATGTATATAATTTTATATTAAAAAGTATAATATAGATGTGTCCTCTATGGGTTGCATGGACGAATTTTAAAAATTTAAAGTGAACACCAATGACATAGAGATTCACTTGATGTGTTATTAACCCATGAATAACCTTGTTATATGTGTGGTACAAAAGTATTCTAGACAAATGTAATGTTTTTTTATTTAGGTTTAAAGTGGGTATTAAAGGGACCCAACCCATACAATACTTTTAATCCTATGGAATCCCATAGGCATAGAGAAATTCAAGCTCCCAAGGAACAAAAAAGATCTAAAAATAATAAAAATAGCATAAATACAAAAAAAACATAGCAAAATAATAGCACATAACATAAACCAAACTAGCACCTTAAGTAATCAATTATTGAGGATTTTTCTAGTTTCATAAGCCTTGGACCATTCTTCACTCATACTCTTGAGATTTTTATTGATTACTCTATTGATGTTGTCCTCCTCACTGGCACTAATGATTCCTTTGAGCTTTTTGTTAGGTCTGATCCCTTCAGAAGTCTCTTCCTCTTTATTGAAGCACATGGATAGTCCTTCCATATTATTTATGGAATTATTGATAGTGACTTTGATAATGTCAACTAGGATAGAAAGCTTGATTTTGAGGTCTTTATTTTCCTTTTCTAGATTGTAGACCCGATCATTGAGTGATTCAATCAAGGAGAATAATTCTACCTCATTTTCCCTAGTGCAATAAATTCCCTCCTTTTGATTGATTTTGCTAATTTATTGCTTCAATTGGGTATGGTATTTCATAAACCATCTGAGAAAGGCTTTGTGAAGGTTGACTTCATCTTCCAATTCTTCCATCTTGCTCTAGCTCTTGACATAATCTATATTGGTTTTGGTATCCAAATTATTATATAAGTTGGAGGGAGGTTCCTTACCCTTGTTATCATGCCTATCTGACCATCTCTACTATTAGACCCCAAATTCAAAGCTTTTTCTTTCTCAAGAGAAGATGTGGTGTTGTTATAATTTATTTGTGTGGAATTTGTTTGGTTATCATTGGGCTCCTCAAGGTCAGCCATAGAAATGTTCTCCTACTGAAGAAGAATCTTGAACCAATGTTCCACGTTCCCCATAGAGGGAGATGCCTCATATTATTTCTTGGGTATAGACCTAGTGCTACTACAAAGAATTCTAGAAAAATGTCTAATCAAAGGAGTTTGTTGAGGGTTCTACCCCTTTACCTGATCCTAAGTTATATAGGACCACTTATCTAAAGGATCCTTTTGAGGATAGTGCTCTTCAACCATACCCTGGGGTTCAGGAGACTGAGATTTAAAGAACTTATAAATAAGGAATATGATTGCTTGATAAATTGGTTCCTTTAATTTATTCCCCAGTTTAACCTCTAAAACCAAGTGTTCCAATAACATCAAGATAAAGGATGGAATGCTTAGGGGAATTTTGTGATGAAGGTAATTCAAGAATGAAAAATGATGGTAATGAATGACCTTATAGCACCCATCAAGAGTCACATACCTAATTAAGTACTTAACAACCTCATGATATGAAGTAGGAAGATCTTCCCTCTTGAAACCCCCTTGATAAGGCATGAGGAATTCATTACCCACAAGGAATTCCTATTTTTCAATCTCAAAAAATTTGGTAATCTTGTTTTATTTTTTCTCTTCAATTTTGAGCCAATTGACTCTTGCAATAAGCTCCTCATAGATGTCCATCAAGATATTCCTAATTAAAACCACTATGTTCCTCTATTTTTTGGCAAATTGATGGGATAGATGCTTGTTAATGCCATAAATATGATAAATAAAATTAGTTATGCCACTAGTTTGGAGGTTCTCCCAAACCTCTAGTTTATTTCTAATGATATCCATTGATAGTGGCTCTAACCTACTCAAATCACCCCCTATTTTAGAATGTAGACCCATAAGCCCCTTCACACATATATTATTGATATGTCTCTATAGTTGTGTGCCTTGCAAATATATGCCAATTTGTCTCTAAGCCTCCCAATAAAACTTATTATTGCTATACCTATGATGATGACTATCTAGATTACTCCCCCAACCATCCTTTGCATTCCAATCATTACTAAAGCTACAATACATATTAAACCTAATTAGCACAATTCATCCCATCATGATTAAAGTTGGTTTTGTCCTTATAAGATATCTCATTAATACTATAAGGTAGTATTTTCATTTTGTACCAAACTTTGAATTTCCTAACCTCAACCCCTCTATTAACAAATGCATTTACAAGCATATTGCCTTCATGGTAGGTATGCTGAAAAGTTATACTTTTGAAATTATTAGCCAAAAGTTGAATTTCCTCAATAATGTGAGCTATGGTCCAATTGACTACATTATTTTTGTTGATATAATTTATAATGTTGAGAGAATCCCCCTCAACCATAATACATTGATAACCTAAATCAAAGACCATTTGAACACCCCATAAAATTACTAAATCTTCCACAAAATGGTTAGATTGAACACCCATGCTTCCTTCATACGTAACCAGAAAAGCTCCCTGATTATCTTGAAACACCCCTCCACCTCCAAAAACTCCATTTTTACCTTTGGATGCCCCATCAAAGTTGAGTTTGATCCAACTAGGAGGGGGAACAATCAATCTAACATTTTGTTTGAGAATGATTTTAAGATCCACCTAAGTTATGTTATCTATGCGGATGAGCCATTCCTTAACAATGACTTCCTCAGAATGAGAGAAAGGTTGATTTTTACCCTAAATGATATTCTTGAAATTATTTGTGAGGAGGGAAAATATAGTATTGGTTACTCTATCAGATATGCTTTTCATATCCCTAAAAATCTTGTTATTATGTTCCTTCCATAATGCCCAAAGGATATGAGGAAAATCAAGTTGCCAAAGGGCTATAAGTTCTTGGTGTGAAAAAGGACCCTTCCAAGACAATCAAACATCCAAAAGAGAAAAGGGGTGAGCCCAAATGACTAGGAATCTCTTATAGAGAAAGCCCCATATTTTGAAAGAGAAGGCACATTCAAAAAATATATGGTAGACTATTTTTACCTCTCCTTCACATAGAACACATCTATTAGCCAAGGTGAGTCCTATTTTAAAAATATTATCCATTGTGATTATCTTATTTTAAGCACTCAACCACAGAAAAATGTTTATTTTTAGAATCAATAATTTATTCCAAACTTTAGCAACTAGGTTAGCTACCATGATATTGGGTTGAAGTAATATATACCCCAATTTAGCCTGATATCTACCATCTGATGAGTCCTACCAAACTAACTCATTCTCATTTTAATTTAAAATATGTAAACCTTGGAGAATGAATTTTAAATCTGATATAATGTTGGTTGTGTTGTCATCCGCATTATCTATACTCAGGTTTTTCTAGCTCTTTATGTCGATACCTCCCTGGAAGTAATCCACTATTCTCTCACTTATTGAAGACAAAAAATGATAGATAATTTGGTGCCATGGTTAGATTGCCTCTAGAGGGTGTTTTATAATCCAAATGTCTTTCCAAAACCTGATATTCAAACCATTTCCTAATTTCCATACATGACCTTTTCGAATAGTTTTTATATTCTTGGTGAAAAAATTCTATATAGTTAAACCTTTGATGAATGCTTCCTCATACAAGAAAGTCAATGAAAGGTTGTTATGAATATATTTAGCATAAAAAATATATGTCTATGGATTAACTTCCTTAATAAATCTCTTCTAACACAACTTGGTGACTAGCGCTTTATTCATGATGGAAAGGTTCTTGATGCCCAATCCTTCAAACGATTTTGGAAGACATACCTTCTTCCAATCAACTAGATAGAATTTGAACCTATCCTTAACCCCCAACCATAGGAATCACTTTTTAATTCTATCAATTTTATTTTGAATTTTCTTTGGCATTTTAAACATAGATAAAAGCTAAATGGGGAGACTTTATAGAACACTATTTAGAAGGACAACTTTTCTAGCTTATGATAAAAGAGCACCTTCTAGCCATCTAGTTTTCTTTGGTATCTTTATATAAGAGGGTTCCAATGCTCCACCTTCATTTTACCTTTAAATTAAGGAATTCCTAGATAGGTTAAAGGTAATTCCTTGATGTTTCAATCAAGAACTCTTGAAATTTTGGCTTGATGTGGCTCTGAAGTGTTGAGAAAGAATAGAGAACTCTTTGAGAAGTTAACCTCTTGCTTAGAAACCTTAGTGTACTAAATGAGAATTTTTTTAATCTCCTTGTCTTCCATAATCAAGGCAGCAGCTAAGATGATCATATCATCAATAAACTGCTGATGAAGAGAAGGCTAAATTTTGGATACTAGTTTGAACCCTTTTAGAACTTCATTTTCAAGAGCATATACGAGGTTCCTACTCAAGGATTCAGCCATAATGATAAATAAGAAGGGAGATAAGGGATCACCCTATCTTATGCCTTGTTCACTACCAAAAAAACTAGCCAAACAACCATTTATGATAATAGAGAACATGGTTGAGGATATATAGTTATGTATCAGTGTTTTAGTATGTTTATTAAAGCCAAATTTTTGTAACACCAAATCAAGAAAACCCCAATCCACTCTATCATAGGCTTTTACCATATCAATTTTGAAGACCATTCCCTCTTTTTTGCTTTCTTCCATGGAATGAATTGTTTCATGCATGACCAAAATGCCATCTTGGATTTGTCTTCCCGAGACATATCTCCCTTCATTGATAGAAATGAGTTTTCCCATCAAAGGCTGCAATCTCATAGCTAGAATCTTAGTGAAAATTTTGTACACTGAATTACACATACTAATGGGCCTGAAGTATTTGAAGCTAGATGTACAACTCTTATTAATAATAAGGGATATGAAGGTATTATTAAGTTTTTTTAGCATCTTTCTCAACCTGAAGAATTCCCTCATAGCTACCCACATATATTGTTTTATGATATGCAAATATATTTGGAAAAAAGTGACCGGAAAGCCATCTAAACTTGGTGTTTTATCCTTATTCATGGTAAACACCATTTCCTTAAGTTCCTTTTTTATGATGTCTTTTAGTAAGGTTTGGTTATCCTCTATAGAGATAGGTGAAGGGACATGTTGAAGAAATTATTTTTCCATGTTACCATCAAGCTCTGAATTTTTAGCAAAAATTTATTTGAAGTAGGTAATAGCTTTATTTTTTATGATGATAGGATCCACATGCACTGAGCCATCTTCTTTAAAAATATTGTTGATCCTATTATGACTTTTATGCTTGAGAGCAACCATGTGAAAGAAGCTAGTGTTGTGATTTCCCTCTTTTAGCCAAGTAGCTCAAAAAATTTATCTCCAATATTATTCCTCCTTAATAAAGATAGAATAATAATTAGCCAAAAAAAATTGCTCTTATTGAAAATACTATGTTTCAGCTCTCTAGACGATTATAAAACTTTTAATCTTCTAAAAATCCAATCTAATTTGCTCCTTCTACCAAAAAATACTGCCAAAAACCTTTTGATTCCAAATGCAAATTTCTTTCTTAACTTTTTTTAATTTTTTGCACCAATTTTTACATTGTTCATCTCGGTACATCCAACCGCCACCATTCCTTTATTCTATCTATCAAATCCAAGTGAGAGAACCACATGTGCTCAAATCAAAAGGGAGAATACTCAGTTTTGAGTCTATTGAGGACATTAAGAACTAATGGGTTATGGTCAGATCCTATACTTGGTAGTGAATATATGTAGAAATCCTTGTCACAAAACCAATTAGGTGAAATAAGAACCTAATCTAGGTAGGTTTGTATTAGGTTATTTCCCATATTTTTATTAGACCAGGTATAAGGGAATCCTTTGAGCTCGATGTCAAGAAAAATTTTGATACTACTTAATTCATCCAAGTCTTCTATGCTCTTTGTATGATATTGAACCCCACCTTTTTTCCCCCCACACAAATAGGAGTGTTAAAATCTCCACTCAATGTTAGTCGTTGCTCTTCTGAAGAAGGCCAATTCATACCATAGTTTTTTATGAGTAGCTGTCAAGTTAAGAGCATGTATAGTAGAGAAAATCTAAGAATCATCTTGATTTTTATGTGATAAAAGGATTGATAAATGATGTTGATAGAATTGTCTAGGATCTAACTGATAGAATTGAACACATGAACTACAAATGTAAAGTAAATAGAAGCAGAACTCTATTGTTGAGATTGAAATCAAAATAGAGCAAAATTACAATAATATTGCATTCATAACTTATTTTAAAATAGCTTATATGAGAGGCATATTTATAGGTAAAATAGAGGCATAGAGTTAAGACATTTGGAAATGTGAACACAAGATATTTGCCAAATTATTTGTGTGCTCCATATGTCAATGTTGGTGGGTAAAGGTATCCTTACCCACCAATTTGACTACAAATTTCACATGTGCATGTTCACCTTAATTACCTTATTTATGACACCTAAGTGACCTTAAAATAATACCTAAGATAAAAAAACATGTGTAGGAATAATCCATAATAAAAAAATACAAGGAAAATAATATCCTACACTAACACCCCCTTAAAGGTAGCTTAGATGGGTAAAACAAATTGGGCCCCAAAAACATGGCCTGATCAAGTACCCAAGTACAATGTAACTCTCACAAAGTGGAGGAAAAGGAAAAAGCTCGTAGGAAAACAAAATTACCCCCAAAAGAGAGAAAAGATGAAGAGGACTAGAAGGTCCCCCTAAAGATGATGTTGATGCAGCCCATACCCAAAAAAAAGCATGCAAGTGAAGATACTTACTCTTAGTGAAGGTCTTGGTGAAGATATTAACTATCTACTTTGTAGTTTGGCAAAATTTGATATCAATGACCTATCCATGAATGAGCTCCCAAATGAAGTGCATATAAATCTTGATGTGCTTGGTCTATTGATGTTGGAATAAATTCCTATAGATTTAGATGGTACTTTGGTTATCATAAAATATGATTATGGGTCACTTTAACTATATATCAAACTCATTAAGAATCCCCTAAAGCCAAATAGCTTCAGTAGTAGCATTGATAGCCCCTTTGTATTCAACCTCAGTAGATGATAAAGAAATAGCATTTTGCTTCTTGCTAGATGAACTAATTGGTCTTGAAAAAAGTGAGAAATTATATCCTAAAGTAGACTTGTGATGTTGAATATCACCAACCCAATCTAAATCTATGTACCCAATCAAGTTAATATCAATGCCTGCTCCATAGTGAATCCCAAAACTATGAGTACTTGGAATGTAGTAGAGAATCCATTTGGCTACTTTCAAATGTATCTCATGTGATGTTTACATAATCCTAGAGACCATACCCACTGCATATGAAATATCAAGGCTAGTGTGAGTTAGATAGATGAGGTTACCAACTAGTTGTCGATACAAGGTAGCATCAACTAATGGAGAAGAACACTTAGCCTCAAGTTTGACTCTAGAAAGAAAGGGAGTTAGAGTTGGATTACAACCATCCATGTGAAATCATGCAAGAAAATCAAGAGCATACTTAGATTATGTAATGGTAATCCCTGAGTTAGACTATGAAATCTCAATACCAAGGAAATAATGTAGCAAACCCAAGTCAGTCATGGATAATTTGTCATGCAAAGCATTTTTCACTATTGTAATGGAGGATGAATAACTCCCTGTGATCAATAGGTCATCCACATATAGAACTAGAATCAAGAGTGAATTATCCTACCAAAAGATGTAGACAATTAGATCAGAATTGCATCTAGTGAATCCAACTATGAGAAGAAATGAATCCATATTAGTATACCAATTTGTTACTAGTGAATCCAACTATATAAATTAATCTAGTATAAATTTGTTACTACCATAGCTATGGTATTTTTTTGATGCTTCATTAATTGAATAATATCTTAGATCTAAGCTCTCTCTATGCTAGGCTATCTCCCTACCTCTTTAAGCTTCTATGGTTTCTTTACCAAGATTTGAATATTTTTTAGTGTATTTTTTGGAGAGGTACTCATAGTATTTTTATCCTTACTCTATATTTTTATAATTTATGATGTAGGCTCCTCACCATTGAAAGAACGTTTCTTCATCCAAGTGAGTTGATCTTTTTTGAAAATATATGCATTTCTTTTTTTGGTAAAAATAGGGTAGTTTCTTGTAATGTGTCCCCATTTTTCACATTCTTCACATTGAATTATGGAGATTTCATATTCTATTTTTTTGAATTTTTCCCCACTCAAATATTTAAGAATGATAAAGTGGAGAAAATACTTATCCATATTGGTGTTTACACATAATCTAGCATGGACCATGTGATTTCTAGCTGTGGTGGCCGAATCAAATGTTATGAGATAGCCAAAAGTTTTAGCTATACTAATAAACAAGTCTTCTTCCCAAAATTCTAGTGGTAATCCAAGCAGCCTCACCCATATAGGTATCATATTGATATTTTCCTACTCTAGGTCAAACACTGACTTCCAAATTTTCAAGAAGAGGTTTGTTATGCCTATAAACCAAGGGCCATTCACCAATATTCTAGTGTAATCTTCTTCATTATTAAATTTTATCAATAAAAAGTCATTTCTCAAAGTAGATATGTTTATTACACCTCTTGGCTTCTAATTGTTTTTGGCCCACACCCTAAACCTATCTATATTAGGGTGTGTCGTCAGGAACCTACCCACTAGGGAATATTCCCATCTAAATGAATCTTTATTTTTTAAGTCATCCCTAATATCAATGTTGAATCCTCTAAAATATTTGGTAATGGCCATCTCTTTTATGTCACAAACTTCCTTATATTCTTTTTTTATCTTTTAAGTTTATCTACCCAAGAAAGTCTTTTGGGGCTTTCAAATTGGTCCTTCCTAGAAATTCCAAACCCCAAGGACTGACAATCCCTGCATAGAGGGGACAAATTACTAACCTTAAGCATTACACTAGATGATAAATATGGTGTGGTATTCTTTGATTTCATATTTACCATTGTCCTCTCTATTCCCTACTCAATCATTGTACCCTTACTCATTACACTCGAAGATAAATGTGACATCCCTTCTCTATCCCTTCTAAATTTCTTAGTAACATTTGCCATTATATTAACTAATAGTTTAGATGGAGAAGGTCCAAAATTCAAATTTATTATTCTCCATATCTCTAACCCATATGGGTCCGCTTCCCCTTCTCCTATTGTTGCCTGATCCATCAACATCAAACACGTGAACCTGCATAAACACCCTAAAAATTTCCTCAATCTGCTAATCCTTGTCTCAATCTACTAATCTTGGTGGCATAGCCAAACAAATTTAATGTTATCTAATTTTTTTTTATTCTTTTAAATTCCTTTTACATAGCAATAAAAAATAATTTATTTGTTTCCTTTATTATTTTAAATTCCAGTAATATGATTATCATTGTTTTGAATGCCTTGGGTAGTAAAATGTTGCAAGTAGCAAGTTATATTTGGTGAGTAACTATTTTTTCATAGACCAAGGTCATACATTAGTGTGCATGTAACAAACTTAGTTTGGTAAGACGGTTATTTTCTTTAAAAATGTAATTTTGTATAGTTTTTCATTTTAATTTTTAGATAAAATTTTAATGTCTATATAATTGATAAATTTGTCACTTCAAATAACCTTTTTTTTTAAAATTAAACTTTTGTTTGCATTGTGATTATTATTACTACAACCAAAAAATGAATATCATAAAAGTAATTATTAAAAATTTTAGTCTTGATTTTTTATTTTTAAGAAACTTAGATATGATCAATATCTAGAAATGTATTGTATCATTTTTATAACTCTGAATCTTGGCACATGTGAATTTATTCAAATTAATAATCAATGTCTATTTATAGAATTATTTTCAATATGAAACCACACTGATACATCTCAATTTATATGGCATATTGTAATGAAACAAGATTTTTTTAAAGTTGTGTGACGAGGAAATCATGCCTATAAAATATAATTGTCAAATGTATTGATGCCAAAAACATTTGACTTGATTTGTTGAGTAATAGAAATTAATTAGATTTCAAACGAAATTTTTATTGCATATTTTATTTATTTCTTATTTCAAATACTTATTTTGCATATCTATAATATTTTTTGGAATTTGAATGTAATATTATATTAAGTATTTTTCTATAAATTAAATTAAATAGTTTAATTAAAATTTAAAATGTGTGTTCATAGCCTTTCTATGTAGTGAGGTTATAGCTAATCACTTGAAATCCAATTAATTGTTTAATTTTAAAAATTATCTCTTTTTGATAAAAAAAATATTTACTTTAATTTTTCCCTTATTTGGCAGATATAACTAATATTACCATAATTATTTAAGCATTTTTATTAATATTGGAAAAATATTTTTTGTGGTTAAAGATATGATGATTTCTATTGGGAGTGGTTAATATTATATAATTTATTTTGAATCCTTGAATGTGTTTGTATTTTTATATTTAATTTCAATATTTTAAATATTATGATATATAAATATATAACTAAATCTTGCATCATATTAATAAAATATAAACATAATAAAATTATGATAAAAAAGTGGGTGGTATGAAAGCATACCCCAAAGTCACAACCCACTAGTTGACCTGGGAAACAAAACAAACATTATATCAAGTTGACATCAGTAAAGCATAATATAAAAAGAAAATAGAATTAAGAAATTGATGTCACTAGGCTGATAGATAGAGGAGGCATATCAATATTATCTCCCCACCCTCCCCCATTAGGGTGGAAGTTTTTGGTATAGTCCAACCATCTTTTTTTCATCTTTTTCTTTGTTCTAATCACAAAAAGGGAGATAACAAGATTTAATATAATAAACTTATCTTTCCCATCCCCACATCATGGGGAAAACCTAACATGACCATTATTAGGTGATGACCAACCTAAAAAATCCACTAGAGGGAGAGAATTCTTGCATGGGAAGATGAGGGCAAAAAGGTAGTGTGACTTTGATATATATGGTGGTTGTTACTCCTAGCTCAACCATATCACATCCTCTCCTATTCTCTATTATGCCCACTTTTTTTATTATCCTCCAATCGATTTATGCTAACAATACAAGGGACACAAACCTAGTAGTTAAGGAGAGAGTAGAGATATTAAACCTCCATTTCCAATTTATTGGCTTGTACTTGGATCAGAAGCATGACATTAGAGAGCATATATATTTGGTTAGAAATATTAAAATTTATTATCAAAGTTTATTTATTAAAAGTAGTATCATTTATCTCTTTTCATTACATAAAAATAATTTTAATACAAAAAATATGCCAAACTTACTTAAACTTTATAGGTATGGGCACAGAACCCCCAAGAAGAATGAGGTACCATTGGAAATTTTTAGGCCTATAGGGTTAAAATAATGAGTGAATCTAATTCTAGGCATCTTAAGCCCTTACATAGAACCAAAAAATGTGTTTGAGGGACTCTATTTAACCACAAACATAACATCTGGGAGGAACAATCCCCATGTGAAGCAACCTTTCACCTACAAGGAGGCCTTGATAAAATAAGCACTAGGAAAAAAATGGATTTCTTGGGCTCAACAATAGAAACCCATACATTCATAAATCTCTTAGCCTATATAAAAACTAGACTAGTAATATGGAAATGTTCATTGAGCATCTACGAAGGAGGAGAAGTCAGGGAGAGCCACTGATAACCAAGTTGGGGTTTTTATTGAAATATAGATGTCAAAGTAGACCAGTTCCAATCCTTCAAACACTAAGGAGATTTATTGAGACCAATCTTGTGTAAATCATAGTTAAGCACAAGCATTTTATTTTTAATAATTGATTCGAAGTCCTAAGAGTTTAACTTGAACTTAACCTTGAGGATCTCCCAAGTGAGCCAATATCTAATCCAATATATAGTGTGTCTGTTATAAATATACCTCAAAATTTTAGTGCCACAGTGGTATAGCCGCAGGGCTTTAGTAATAAGAGATTATACTAAAGTATTGTCATTAATAATGATAACAGGGACCCACCATAGATAGTGAGAATTGATAAATTATCCAAATGTGAACCCATCCCCTTTTACATCAACTAGGGTTTGATAGAAACCAAATCTTCCCATATGATTTTGATTTAAAAAAGGTCCCAATTATTTTAACATATGTTTTGGTAATAAGTATAGTTTGGAATCCTATATTCCTTCAAACCTTTCAACCTTGAAGAGATACAATTACTGAGAATAAATTTCTAGGGCTTGTGTCCTTGAATAGTTATAATAATCTACTTATCACACAAGTAATAGATTTAATTATCTATTTAAATTAAACCAAGACCTCTAGCCTCTCTAAATTGGCAACAAATATCCCAATCCACCTAATTAAAGTCTTTGTTTCCTTTGGAGTTGGCCCCTAAAATGTCCTTGAGAAATTTTTCAAGTTTATTGTAAGTTGATTTTGAGGGTACCTTGTAGGAGTAATACACATGAGTATCCATGAGAAATTTGGAACATATTTTAAATTTTCCACCTAGAGAGAGGTTTATTGATCCAATAAGATAGTTTTGTCTCAACTCTAAGGACAACATAGTTCCATAGGTCCATGGGAGAAGCCTGAAAGGCAAAGGCAATTCCTAATAGCCTGAACATTTTTCCATGTGCATTCTAATTCCATTGATAGGAACTAATCCAAGAAGGAAGACACTCATAGATCTATCTATAGCACTAAGTTTTAGCTCATTGGATACTAGATCTTGAAGAAGATGAAAGTGTATTGAGTCTTTTCAGGGTATTTTAGACCACTTGTTCATTACCATGAAGGGTAAGGAAATATTCATTAGTAAAGTTCCAATTAATAAGTTGATTGTGAGTAACCATGGGTAAGTGGATACCTCTAAAAATCCCTCTGCTAGTATATTATTTTAACAAGTAACCAAACCCCTCAATAACAACCATGTACAAAGGAGTGAGAGGGAGCCCATGTCTGATAGAGCTCTCATATTGATGACCATTAATGGTGATGCATGAAAAAACATCATAAAAAAATTTCTCATAAAGAGAATAAACATGGGGCCAAACCCCAGAGCCTAAAGCATGACTGAAATAAAGGGCCACTTAGTTATGTAATAAGCCTTCTAAAAGTCAATTTTGATAAACAAGGCTTTCTGCTTGGAGGTGCGAGCCTTGATTTTCAATTCCAAATAAATGCATTGTGATATTTTTTTAATCCATAATATATTGATCAATAGTTTGATTGTATATAATGAAATGAGGTTTAGATGAATGGTTATATTAGACATATTACATGTTTATATTAATTATTTCATTCATTATGTTATTAAATATTTATAGCTTCCATTAAATATGATAATGTATGATATAGTTGTTTTATCAATTGATATGATTAATTAGAAGGTAAAAAACAATTTTTTTGTTTGAAAATGAATCTATTATTATTATTATTATTATTATAGATTTATTCACCTCAACCAAAAATTTCTTATTTTAATAAACAAACAATTTATGTGAGACCTAACATATAGTGTAAAGTTATTGTACTTGGTATTTACATATTTTTTATTACTTGTAAAATATAGAGAAACATGAAATGATATGTAGCAAATAATAAATTCATAGATCAGATAAAATTAGCAACGCCACACTTTATGAGAAAATAAAATTTTAATGGGTTATAATTTATCATAAAATATTTTCATTGTAGACAACCAAAGCCTCCATCCTCCAAGATAAAAGTGATTATGAAAGCTTAGTTAAAGTTTTATAAGTATGTATTATTTATTTGTTTAAAATTTGTATTATTGGTCCTTTATCTATAGGTTCCAATATTTTTTATGATAGTGTTCATCATGCTACAAAATATGAATGTAAGTGTAAATTAGAAACAATGGGATCATAATTATGAATCCTATGGCAACAAAATATTTTCTTAATCATGCACATAAAATTCTAGGAGTAAAGAAATAAATAATTATTTAAAAAAAAGATATTGGTTGTACATTTTTGGAATGTTTATAGCCTAATTTTAATATATAATTTTTTATATTCAAAAACATAAAATGTAACATTGTGTAGTGTATATACTTAATGTACTATGCATAATGGTAGTAATGTATTGAATTAAATATACACTTGATTGAAATGATAAAACAAAATTATTGTGTCATTTTTTATTCTCCTTATTAATGATGGTATTCTTGATATTTATATTATTTTTAGTTATTATTTTATTTTTAAATGTTGACTTTTTGCACTCTAAGGTATTGTATTCCTTTTAATATTTGTCAATTTTATAAAAGGAAAAAAATGATTTTTTTTAGTTATGTTTTAAAAAATCCTTTATTTTAATGTTATTTAATATGGATATGATTTTTCTAGTTTACAGTGTTTGGATTAAGAGCATTTATATTAGGCTGATAAGCATTGATATCGACAACATGGTTACATATTTAACTAAAAATGTCATTTCTTCTTTGCTCCAAGGAGACATTGAAATGAAAACATTTTTTCAAATATAAGAGATATATCCTATCCACTCAATTTTAAGAATAGATATATGTCATTGTGTTTATATTTCTAATGGATTGTATTTGTAAATAGGCCGTTTGGAAACAAAATTCAATGATTTTATTGCATCTGGTAAGCTTCAAGGAGGATTTATTGTGTAACTTATTAAATTTTAATATAGAATAGTTGAAGATGAAATGTATGTTTATTATTGGTTTTTCCATTTTTTACACAGGTAACATTTTCCATTTTAGTATTTTTATCAAAATAATAATGTACATTACTTTCAAACATGACAATTCTGATACTAGACTTACATAATATTTCATTCAAACACAATAAGGTCCAGAACCCAACACATATATCAGGCACATACAAGAAACAATTATGAATAACTTATTTGGCATGTGTTGTTTGTGCATAGAAAAAAATAGTACACTAAAAATTATTGGAATGATTAACATGGGTAAAAATACTCCAAAAACTATTTTCACTATTAGTGAATTAACTACTATCCAAATATAATGGTCAATAAAACAAAAAGTGTTAGTGAAGACTGGCCTTCAAGAATATGACAATAATAAGAAACATGGAAGATTGTTTGAATTTGATTTTTTTGATAGTGATAAAGGAAAAATATGTGTGACATGTTTCAATGAAGTTACAGATGAATTTTATAACCAAGTTGAAAACATAAAAATTTATGATATCAAATGAAATTGTTAGAGGAGAAAATAAGATATAAAATCATTTTGAACATTCATGTGAAATAGTATTATAATTTTCATTAACAATAAGTCCTTGTGTTAATATAGAAAAATTATACCAATGTTTCAATTCAATTTCAATAAAAATTTTGACATTCGATAAATGCCAACTAGTGTTATGGTCAATGTTATTAGTGTGGTCATGTCAATTTATCCTATATTAATAATACATCAAAAGCATAGCTTGGAAGGTTAAAAAATATCACTTAAAATCAAGGATGTGTCAAGAAACAACATTGCCATGACATTATGGGGTGAAATTTTTAATTCAACAAGGATAGAAATGAATGAACTTATTTGCAATCTAATATTACCTATTCTTTTATTGAAATCATTTTAGACATTAGATTTTGATGGACCAACTATTGAGACTATGTCCAGTATTAAATTATTTATTAATCTTATCATTACAAAGTTTGATAATTCACACAACTAGCTAGCTTCTACAAGCTCAAATGTTCCTTCACCTTTGTTCACAAATAAATATTTTCAGTCCCTACAAAACTTGACTATTATATCAAAAAAAATGAAATAACTCACATCGAAATTTGTAATAAATTTGATGGGCTTTAGTGAAACCAAATATGATAGAATTTATTATGGATATCTTATAGTACCTTACTTTCCCTCTTATGGTGGATTAAAGACCATGTAAAAAAATATTATAAAAATTGGGTGTTATTTGGAATTATTCTATGTGGTGTGGGCATTGTTGAGAGTGATTATATTTATTATCTTAAGTTGGGACTAAGTGATTCAAAAAGAAAAATAAAATTATTGGTTACCTTTGATGAAGTTACAAAGTCAATTATGGGTATTGTAGTATAATATTTACAAGTTATTTGTATTGATGACATGGCTACACAAGAAATAATTAATCATGATGTGGGTTAAGAATTCATGTTTAAAATAACAATCAAAACAAAAAAATTATAATGGGGGAACTTAAATTAAATATGTTATTTTCAATGCGAAAAAACTCAAAAAAAGATGTCTATATAAGTTGAAATGATTTTGTTTCACTTATTCTTTTTTCATTGTTGATTTCATAATCTAGATATTTGTTTTTTAAAGCTAGATATTGTATGCCACAATATTGTGATTGTAATGTTTGGAAATAATTTTTCTATTTCTTTTCATATATAATTTAGACTTATGTTATATCATAAAATACCATTTTCATGTTTATATGTCCAAAAACTACATAAATAATTGACCTTGTTAATTGTAGTTAATGAATATGAACAAAAAAAAATTGTTTTATTATGGTTTGAAAATATATTAAATTTTTTATTTTATTTTAATTTTTTATAATATATTTTTAATTTTTCTAGCATTTTCAATGTCTTATTTATATTTTTATATTTTATTGAATGCAACATCCATTTTATTGTGTTTTACAATATTTTATTTAATGATTGTATTTTCATATAATAATTATTTTATTTGATGTAAATTTTACATACATTTATCAATATAAAAAAATGAATTAAACTTGCAGATGTATACTTTACAAACTAAACAAAAAGTGCTTGAAAATTACTTGAAAATTTTAGAACATCTTAAATAAAATTAATGGCATTGATACCAAATCAAAAAATATATTATCAATAAATTAAAAATGTAAAAAAATCATTGTTCAAGTGGACAATTACATTTTCCTATTGCAAATGAATCAATACATTTTATAAATCAATAGATACATAGTTATTCAATGAATATTAAACCTATTCCTTGCAACCACATAAATGACATGTTTAAAATTACAGAAAAAGTAACCTTAACTACAAATTATCTTTATTTTGACCTTGTTGGAGGCACTTCATCTCAAATGTTGTGTAGTATATCAAAGGAAAAGTAATTTTTTTCTCCATTTCCTATTGCTAAAATAAAATAAAATAACTCGCATATCAATAGTACATATAATTCAAACCTTGTCAAGATACATAAATGATTTGATTGTAGAGTGAATGAGTTATCATCTATTCAAACATGTTTTTAATGCATGGAAAATTATCTAAACATGAAAACTCGAATATCAAATGGAGAATTCATTTTTTTAGGTGTTTTTCAAAATTAAAGGTTCATTGTTTCTCCAAATAAAATAATATGCATCCTAGATAACAACCTTTAGTTCTGTAAATGTTAAAGCAGGTTAAGGAAATGCTTATAACACATTTTAATCCAATTTTTCAAGTGAAATATTTTTGTGGAGGCCAATACAAATACAGTGGACATATGATTGGCCTCCCTTAAGAAATTAGTGCCATATCAGCATTTCTTCTAAGAAAAAATGATCAATTAGAAATAAGATTATTAATAGACAAGGTCCTTAGGAAAAAATTTATAATTTTTATTTTAGCATATTGCATATTAAAAAATCATTTAGAATATAAAATAACACATGATCCATATTGTTGGTGTAGGATATTTATTATTCTATTTATTTGTTAAATAGATAAATTTTACACGTATAGCTTCAGTAATCTACGGTAGTTAGTTGTCCCTTATTTTAGTTAAATGGTTGTTACACTTTTGCTCTCCACTAATCTATTATCAGTTAATTCCCTGATTCTAGGTGGAAGTTGCATGTTATTTCTCCTATATAAGACACCTAGTGTAAAGCTTTTAATTATTCATTGGAGATGAATACAAATCACTTTCATTTGTTATTGTGAGTTTTGTATTTCTACATTATATTTTTTTTGCTTTTCTTAAAATTTGTGCAACTATTCCTAACCTCATTTTTTATCATTTTCTTGGTGCAAATCTAATATGGTACTAGAGCTGGTTATGGTAAAATGTTGCTCATTTTTTATAGTTGTGGTTTTCAATATTTTTAATGTTTTTTAAAACTAACAAGTTTATGTGCAAGAGTACTCTTGGTTCAAAATGTTTGTTTTAAAGGACTGCATATTCTCCTTTGTGGCCATGCTCAGACCTGGTCATAACCTGTTTGCTGGCCTTGTAACTCAGGTAAAGTGAAGAAATTTTTCATCATTATTATCATTGAATTTATTTAAAACATTTTACAGGTCCTTGGTAGTGAATGCAACTGAGACTTGGTCAAATAATTATAACAACAAATCCTTGCCCAGACTTGCTGAGATTTGTTGAGACTTGGTGAATTGCAGTGCCAGCTGTGAAGGTGATAGCGCAGAGTACCACACCTCTGGAGTGAATATGTTCTAAGTTTAGACCTTAGAAAGAGCCTTGTGTTTCATTTAACATGCCTCATCTTTCTTCACTTCTCTACCCTGGCCGCTTTTCATTTATTATGTTGTGCAGCGAGCAAATCATCAAACCTCATGCTCTCTCCATCCTCAATGGTGGTGTCGCACTGATTTTTGCCCATCTCTCCTCTTTTCTAAAGTTAAAAGTACAAGAAATACTATGTTCCCTCATATTATTTTAAAAATTAGCTATTTTTTAAATCATTATTTTTAAATAGCTAGTTTATTTTGTAACAAGTGGCTTGTCTTTCCCTGAAAATCACATAGGGGTAAGTGGCAAAATTGTTTTTTAAAAATAGTTGATTTGAGTAGGACCATGGTTTTATGTTGATTCCAATGAGTGGTTGGAACGTTAGGTCTACTCTCATCATAGATTATTTTTTTATGTTTTAGTTTAAAATTTTATTAAATAGGTTCATTTACGGGAAATTTATTATGTAATAACTTTTGATCGATAACTCAAATTTGAGTGTCACCTTTTGAAAAATTTAATATTTTTTAATTTCCCATGCATTTAACCTATTTACATTATAAAATTCACTAAAATATAAAGTTTCAAAATTTGGGAGGGTCAAACAAAATTTCAGGGGGGTGTGCAAATTATTGTGATTCTTTTTTTTCTACATTTCTTCAATTTGTTGCAAACAAATACACAATAAATCTTAATTCAGTTGATTTTCTCACACCCTTAAACTATCATGAATGGAAGGATTCCATGTCACTCGCATTGCAAAACAAGAAGCTCTACAGGATAACTATGGGTATGCAAACTGAACCGACTGCAAATAAAGAAAAATGGTTTAATAAGTGTGATGAAGTTTTTGGTTTTTTGTCTTTTTGTATCATTAGATTTATGTTTTCACATTGAATCAACCAAAACACCCAAGGAAGTATGGGATACCTTAGGGAACCTTTTTGGAAACTTGGATGAGATGAGAGGGCATGAACTTAAAAATGAGTTGATTAGTCTTAGCCCTAGCAATTTTGACACACTTCAGGATTACTTCACCAAATTCAAATCATTAAGCTTGCAACTAAAAAATGTAAAATTGATAAAAAGGATTCATATCTTATACTTTTTATCCTTGCAAAACTTAGACTTGACTATTCTATTTTCATCTCTACTTTTCATGCAACGAAGAGACCACTTGGTACTTCATAGACTATGCCCTCCTTTGATGAGTTTGTTGTTGATTAGACTCAAGAATAAGATAAACTAATTCAAATAGGTGCACTAAAGTCCACTAAACCACATGCTCTAATTTCAGGATATGACATCAAAAAAGTTTTAAAAGAGAAGTAATAAAACACCAAGGATCATGAGAGCAAAAAGGATCAACCCACCACCAAACCAAACTTCAAGACTTCCTCTTCTAGTGTTAAATCAAAAAAATAAAGAGTCAAATGTGGGTATTGCATGGGAAACCATGATAAAAT
The DNA here is from genome assembly GCA_037957365.1 of Torreya grandis. Classification (NCBI taxonomy): domain Eukaryota; kingdom Viridiplantae; phylum Streptophyta; class Pinopsida; order Cupressales; family Taxaceae; genus Torreya; species Torreya grandis. Next base: position 2,199,700 of record JARHVA010002889.1, on the reverse strand, counting down.
TACGTGTTTTAAAAATTAGATTGATCACCTCATGAGTCTTCTTGAGAAGAATAACATAGGTGTTCTTGAGTCTATCTTTCCATCTTCATCAACCCATGAATCCAAGGAAAATAACAATAGGAAAGGAAAAGATAAATCAAAGGGGAGATTTCTAGTTATATTGGTACCTCCAAATCCTAAATGGGTTATTGATTCTAGTGCATCACATCATATGACTTCTTCACATACGGAGTTCACTTCTTTGGAGCCATGTGACATGTCTTTTTTTGACTAGGTGATAATATTTCTACATCAGTTTTTGTTAAAGGGACTATTGACATGAGTGGTGGAACATTTAACAATGTTCTAAGAATTCCCTTAATATCAACTAATCTCATATCAATCTATTAGATTACTCACCTTAGTCAGGGCATGCGAGTTGAGTTCACTCTAGATTCAGTTTATGTCAGAGAGTTGCATAGTGAAAATATCATTGTAGTGGGTTTAGTCAATCATGAGACTTGGCTATATTCTTTCTCCCACTTTTTCCCTATTTTATATTCTTCATTAGATTCACATGTAGTTGATGACACTTTAGAGCCTGAGCACATTTTTTATATTGGTGACTTCTCTTCTACCACAAATGATTACAATAGTGATGGGGAAGCATTTCCTCCATCTCCTTGTCACCATTCATGTCTTGAGGAGTTATTTATGGATCCACCTACTTTTAGTCCACCATAAAATTTTTAAGGAGCTGGATCTTTGATTCAAGACACATCATACATTAGGTAGTCTTCTACATAGTTGCAGGGCCTTCCGCACTCCTTCTTTGCTTCTACTTCAAATGCACCATCACTTCATGAAGTAGTTGGCATTTCTACTTTGCATGAGGAGCATATTTATTTGTATAGAAACCACACTTTGGTTAGATATCCATCAAATACTTGGTATATTCATTCACCTTTTCATGGTGATTCATTCTTCACTGCACCTACTTCTAATCTGCAGTCACTCCAGGAGACTATTTTACTAGATATAGGGTGGCTATAGGTAGTTGTATCTTCAAGTGGGGATTTATAGTCCTAACTTCTCTTCTTTATCTCTCTTTTTTTATGGGAGGAGTTTTTTCCCATTGGTTTTTCTCTTTTTACTCTACTTTTTGAGAGTTGTATTGTATATGGGTACCTCATCAGGCCTTGTTATCAAGACCCATCTTTTATTTTCTGCCCACCTAAGCAATGCTTAAGGGGGGGTATTGGTGTAGGATATTTATTATTCTATTTATTTATTAAATATATAAATCCTAAACATGTAACTTCAGCTTGCTTAGGTATTTCTTTAGTCTATAATAGTTAGCTATTACTTGTCTTAGCTAAGTGGTTGTTACACTTTTATTCTCCACTAGTCTATTATCAGTTAACTCCTTGATTCTAGGTGGAAGTTTCATGTTCTTTGTCCTATAGAAGACACATATTGTAAAGATTTTAATTATTCATTGGAGCCAAATACAAATCACATTCATGTGTTATTGTGAGTTTTGTCTTTCTACAATATATTTGTTTTACTTTTCTTGAAATCTGTGTAACTATTGGTAGCCTCATTTTTTATCATTTTCTTGGTGCAAATCCAATACATAATACAAATACATCATTTTTTATGAATTCACATTTACATATTTACTTCATGAACCTCTAGCATCTTTTATGTGATTTCATATGTATGTATTCACATTGAAGAATCCTAGCAAACCAAACCATCTTTAAGTGGATCAAAAACTACATGTTCAGACTAAATAGCAAAACCACCTTCATCATTCATATTTGTTCTCCCTAATATAGGAATGGAAATAGAATAAATAAAAAATTATTTTAATTCAATAAACTAACACCATGTGTTATTCCATGGACAACACTTAGCACATATCCTATAAATTAAAATAGTATAGTGAATTTGATTGATATGGCATTTCCTACATTATTTCCTATAGATGAACTAATTTTTATAGTACATCACTTAAAAAAAGTTTAGATTCATGAATATGCACTTCATTTGATACATTATTATGATAATAAATTTAGTAGTCATCCAAGATTGAGGTATTTTTTAATTAAGCTAATGATGTGTCAGTGTATCATAATATTGGAAAAAAATATATATTGAACTAACTAAATTAATTTTTTGATTAGTTTCTCCTGCTCTACTTTTCATGTTGAGTTTTGTTGACACAAAATGGCTCGATTTACATAATGCAATATCTTCCAAGATGATTGAAAACCCATGTCAAGTTTATTGTTAGAGAGTAAAAATATTATATCTAATTCAAATTGTGCATCCCTTTATATGAATCAAATATTTATAATATTTTTTGAGTAAGTATTATAAAATCACTTACAAGAATAAAACTATTGGTATAGATAAGTAATAAACCACCTCATTTTAGTTTTTATTTTCAAAAAATAACTTGTGTTATTCAACCTCATATAAATAAATATTATTTTCATCTATGAATGGAAATATAGAGGTTCTTCACATTTTCATGGATTTATATAGCTTAAATATGTACTAAATATTCATATATTATATTTTGAAGATTAAATTGCAATTGTAAATCTAAAATTCTAGTTTGAAAAAAATATATCAGCTTGGAATCCACATGAGAGATTTCATAGAAATCAAATTTTCATCATTTTATTCTTTATGGCCCATTTTATTAAATATAGAGGACATACTTTAAGGAAAAAAATTCTTGACTATGAAGAGCTTTTGAATCATGTTCAAATACATACTAAGTGCATAGAATAAACATTGTTAAGAAAAAAGTAATGATTTGTCAATGTCGATACAAAGTGCCTTGGGAATTACATCAAGAATATTCCATAGTCAATTAAAATAATAGATCAAAAAATTGAAATGATTATATTATTGATGATAAATTAAATACTCACAACCTAGTCATACTTTACATTTGGAGATAAAATGTCAATTTTCAACCTATTCTTTCACATGAAGTTATATTGAAATATATATTAAAATATGCTTTGAAAGAAAAAAAATTATCTAAAAGCTATCATCGTATGCTAATAATAATATCTAAAATTGAAATCTCGCATGATCCATATTAAAATTATTAAATGAAACTTTTAATTGATAGTATTGTTGATCATGACATTAATGCATAAGAATTTTTACATCGTTTACAAAAACCTAAACCTATTTTATATCACTGGGTATTCATCTCATTAAATGTTGGAAAGAAAATACTTCACCACATTTACTGTAGTAAGTCTAATTTGATTTCTAATTCAACCTGCATTGATGCATACATGAATTGGCATTAATCATTATATTCACTATCACTTACGAAGTTTCAATAAATTGGTCATATGATAAAAATTGTCATGGTGAAAAATGGAGAAAATTATGTGCTATCTATTGTTCATGTCTTCTCTAGGCTCTTTGCAATTCTTTTAAAATATATTACTTCTTATGCATTTTTCTTTTGTAGTGGACTTATTTTGTATAAACCTTTTCATTACATTATTTTAGAAATTACTTTTTCAACTGAATAATTAGTTAAAAATTAGGAATTATGAATAATTTCTACCACCCATGGCATATTCATTGTACATTTTTTGGAAAAAAATCTTTCAGATGATGAATATTCTAATGACAAATTTATTCATTACAACTTGGAATAAATTGATTATTGGAAGCTTTTTTCATATCTATATCCTGGCAATCATATTCATTTTAATAAGTTTAATATGCTTGGTCATCATGACTTTGATATACATCATAATTGGAATGATAATAACATTTTGAAGGAAATGAAAATTATCTTTATATAACTGAATTGAGCAAGCTACCAAAATTATGAATCATGTTCTTCCAATGCATCTAGTTTGAATGCATTATGTACAAACCAAAAAATTACTCTTGATATTATTATCATAACTACAATCAACATGCCATAGTGTTTCCATTGAAGATTATTATTTAAGATATTTTTGGTACAAGAAAATAATACCTTATCAAAAAAATATGATTTGTAATGAAATCACGAGAAACTCACAATAATTTTTCATTTTTATTACTTACACTAACAAGTATTAAAGTATTTAATATCAATGTTTTGATAGTCCATTCATACCTTTGCATACCCATAAAATAAATGAAACCATTGGAAGGGAAATCAATTTATTTTTTATAGTATCTTTTTTAATATATGCAATACATTATGATTGATGAAATGAGTTTTTTAGGGTTGAATCTGTTGACACATATTGATCAATGTTTGTCAGAAACCTTGTCACAGTAGAAAAATGATTTTTTTGGGGTAAAATATTTTATTATCATTCATGATTTTGGTCAGATCCATTTGGTATGTGATATAAAAATATATGTTATAACATCATATGGTTCAACCCTTTGGTGAATGTTCAACACTGTTATTACATTGCACATAATTATTTATCAAAAAGGCTCTAATCCATGTTAGGTAATTTTCTAAAGTTTAATATTGAATGTGTGAAATCCTGAACCAAAATTCAAATATGAGAATTCATTAATGTCTCAAATTAAAATCTATTTGTATTCTTAATGAAAATTTGTCTTTTATTTATCAACTCACTTATATGTAACAAATTATTTGGTTTCAACACATAATAGTTAAATTTTACAATCATTAAATATTTCAATTACATGAAGCAACATATAAC